>JAODLD010000124.1:29563288-29574352 GCA_026781065.1 Mormyrops boulengeri
TACCTGCCAAAGGCTCCAGACCCCCCCCCCACCCCCCACCCCCCATGGCGAACAGAATGGATTTGGACAAAGGAAAACACCCCATCCAGCAGTGATGCCAGCAACGGCATAGTTGTAAAAGAGACTTACTTCCAGTTTTTGAGGCTGTGAAAGCAGGAAGGAACAAATCAGCCAAAGTTTTCTGTAATCCAGATTTTAATTATGAGGCAGACCAAACGGAGTTCTAAAGCCTCCTGTCCATCACTGTGGGATTTTGTGGTTTTACAGTCAACAAATCCCCCCATGGCCCAGCCCGAAATAAAGCTTTCATTTGCTACAGTGTTACCAATGACATTTTAAAAACCAGATAATTAACAATACCCTCATAAATGACAGCGGGCGGCTCACAACCATTCTTGTTTCAATGTATGGGTTTTCTCAGAATATCGTTTGCTTTTGTTTGGATTTATTTATTTTGCTTTTATATAATGTTTTATATAACATTATTTCACACCACCGTATGCAGTGTACTGAATATAACTGGGGTGATAATAAAGCCCTACTTGACTTGATTTACTTGCATCGCAGTGCTTGAAGTCTTCATTACCATGACTGACAATGCACCGAGATGGTGCTGTGAGGCGATTATGCAATACCATTGCAGAGAAAAAAGCGCCACCTATGTAGAAAGAGGAGTGATACAAGTAAAATTCAGTGCAAATAATTTCAACGTCATGTGGAAAAGAGATAAATTAACAAGACTGATCTTGGGATGTTGAGAATCCATACTAAATTGTCAAAACCAGAATCGCAATTAATCAGAAATCAATATTTTTCCCATCCCTACTATCAGTATTGTGGGAGTACCGTGTGCATTTAGTGGGACGGGGAGCAGGGCTGATTTGGCCCCTACCAATATTGAAACGAAACTAAACTAAACCTGAGTGAATGAATATTGAATAATCACCAAGACATTGTTTCACTGCTTGTGTGACTTCAGGAACATAGAGTCCAGAATTTGAAAGATGCCATAGACTACAGGATGTTTTCACATCAATGGAGAAAGCTGTGGTAAAAAGAATTAAGGGACTTTTTATGTGCTCCACGCCTTGGTTTCAGTGTGACTGTGGAATCCAACCTTCACAGCAAAACTGCTTTGAGATGAATTTCAATTAGCCCCTTGCTTTGCAGACCAACTTGAGTGTCTACAGGTTCATAGGCAGTTTTCGGTTTGCCAGTGACCCTTTCTCAGATTGCACCACAAACTGTCAGAGCATTCCCTTTCATGCTATAGTCTGTTCTGTAATTACGACCGATTAAGTTACAGTTTTAAAGTTGGCACATCAAGATAATTACACAACGTTTCCATACACTTACACTACATTTGCAAAAGTATTGCAACACCTGTCTATACACACACATGAACTTTAATGACATCCCTTTCTTAATACATAGGCTTTAATATGGAGTTGGCCCAACCTTTGCAGCTATACCAGCTTCAACTCTTCTGGGAAGGCTGTCCACAAGGTTTAGGAGTGTGTTTATGGGAATTTTTGACCGATCTTCCAGGAAAGCATTTGTCAGGTCGGGCACTGATGTAGGACGAGAAGGCCTGGCTCGCAGTCTCCGCTAAAATTCATCCCAAAGTTGTTATATCGGGTTGAGGTCAGGGCTCTGTGCAGGCCAGTCAAGTTCCTCCACACCACAATCACTCATCCATGTCCTTATGGACTGTGTACTAGTGTGCAGTCATGTATAAACAGGAAGGGGCCATCCCCAAACTGTTCCTACAAAGTTGTAAGCATGAAATTGTCCAAAATGACTTTCACTGGAACTAAAGGACCAAGCCAAACCCCTGAAAAACAACCCCACACCATAATCCCCCCTCCACCAAACTTTATACTTGACACAATGCAGTCAGGCAAGTACCGTTCCCCTGGGAACTGCTAAACCCAGACTTGTCCACTGGATTGCCATGCAGACAGAGAAGGAAGTGGCCTACCACTTTGTGGCTGAGTTGCTGTTGTTCCCAATTGCTTCCACTTTGTTATAATACCACTAACAGTTGACCGTGGAATATTAAGTAGTAAGGAAATTTCATGAATGGACTTATTGCACAGGTACTATCACGGTACCACGCTTGAATTTACTGAGCTCCTGAGAGCGACCCATTCTTTTGCAAATGTTTGTAGAAGCAGTCTACATGCCTAAGTGCATTCAATGATTTGGTGTCCCAATACTTTTGCTAATATAGTATACATTACCCAGCCCCCGCACTTCTACAGGAAGAACCCAAAGCCATGGCACCAGCTATGCCTACGGTTTCAGTCTTACTGCACCAGCTTGCTTCACTTGTCTGGTGTTAGTAAATCACCTCACGCTTGCATCTAAGACTGAACCATCATTCAGGGTTGGAAAGCTTAGGGGAAACAAGAGATCGACAGCTGTTTTCCTCTAGAGACCTGAACAGGTGGTTCATCACAGTGGCCTCAAAATTATGATGTCATAAGTGTTTATGCAGCATAACACCTATGTAGTTCAGGCGGGTCCGCTGTGTCACATATTATATATATATCAACTCGCTGTGGTTCATAGGGTATACGGATGGCTTTAGGGACAGCTTACCCACTGACAGCCAACGGCATTGATGCGGAAGGACCAGATAGATGTGGTTAAACATGAGGGACACTTCCTGTCATCACATAGTCATTTAGGAGTCAAGTGGCTAAATGGCTCCATGAAAGGCGAGATCCAACACTGGGAGAATGCCTCTTTTCCTGTAACAGGAAGGGCACAGAAACAGGACTTGAGAAGGCACTAGCTATAATTTTAGTTCATTTCAAATAATTTCTTTAAATAAAGTGAAATATCTTGTTCTGGTACATTTTCATCTGCCAGTTTCCATCTTTCATAACCGTTTATCCATTGCAAGCTTGCAGGAAAACTGGATCGTCTCCCAGGAAACACATGGCAAGATGCCAGCCCATTACTAGGAACATGCACAGCACAAGAGACACCAATTCAACTGAAGCACAAGTCTGAGAGAAGACCTGCAGGAACATGAGGAGAACATGCAAACTCCGTATACACAGAGCAGGACAGCTCTAGAGTGATGCCACAGGGCTAATATCTGTGCCACCAAACAGCTTAATCTGCAATTAAATTATCCATTACACTCTGACCTCTTACCATTTCTTCAAGTTCCTTATCTAATGAAGCTTTGCTGGTTGATCAAAGCCTGGCAATTCCAATTAACTTTACTCTTCTCAATCTAGAAAATTGCACAGTACGCATAAACAAGTCTTCTGACCTACATCAAAAACTACCTCTGTGAATCCATCAGCTCTTAAAAACCAGCCTCATTAAACAGACTGGGGATTGGGATTTAAAATATCACATTATATTAAAGCTCATGGTGCAGAGCCTTTTGCCCACATACACGTTACATATAGCCTACACTTTGGTCGTAGCTTTAACGACTCTCCAAATTACACGCTGCGTGTTTGGCAACTTTCACCTACTCTGCCCTAACGATGTTCATGACCTGATAGCTATAAACTAAGTTGCTTTCTCATTTTGACTACGTATGGAGTCTGGCACCTCCATTGATACCACTGATATTGCGTATAATGAGCGCAATCCATCCGCCCTTAAAAAAAAAACAAAAAAAACAGCACCATTAAATAGAATGGCATCTCTTGTCCTGAGGATTTGAAATCCATCCAGGTGACTGAAGATTAGAATTACTGATAATACCTCTTCACTTGAGTTTGCGTATTCATACGATAGAACCTCAGATGATTCTGAGCGATAGGTCATCGCCACAGGGAAAGGTTTTTAGAACACATCCTATGTGGGGTTGTGGTTAAGAAAGCTGCATCGTGACTTCAAGGATGCCAGTGAAAACGTGCAAATAATCACATCTGAGATTACAGACACAGTAGTAGTCCGCAATCAGGGTACAATCTAAAGGTTGCAGGTTTAAATCCCATTGTTTTATACAAAAGCATCTGCCAAATAACCAATTTGAAGTATCGCTAGTCAACAACTTTTCAACCCCCCCAACAGTCCCTGTTTCCTTTTGACATTTAAAAAGCGGTAACTGACACATTTCAAACAAAGTATAGCTCTATACCTGCCTCTCAACACACAAACGCAATCCCTTAAGGCCTTAACCCGACACAGATGTTATTGATGGAAAATGTTTACTGTAATACTTGGTGTTGTTTCATTGTGTAAATTATGCGTTGCGTCAAATGTTTTTGCACATTTTGTAGTTTCTTGTCAATCTACATGTTATTCAGTAGTGTTCTGGAAAAATCCCCAGGGAACCTTCAATTACATGCGAAACTGATTTACGGTCGTCATAATCACAGTGCCATAAAAGCCGAGTGTAAAAACAGATAACATAAACTCTGATCCTAGCTCTAACGACAGGAGCGTCCACATTACGAGCTGTACCTTGGCAACTTTTACCCGCTCTGCCTGAACAACGTCGTGCTGGCGTGACATGCTGGTCATAGAGCTGATTAATCATTTTGCGCCGAATCTGGCATCTCAATCTATGTTAATCAGATAGTCTCGTTTGTCTGTTGTATTACATATTACGAACGCACAAAGGGCACAGATGGTACACGGGCTGTGCGGGCTACAGCAAGGCGACCACCGTGAGTTCCGCCACGCCACACTGCGGCGGCTGCGTGACATCGGCGTGCGATGCACTTCATGGCCAATCTGCAAGGACACATACCCCGTTTAAAAAGACCAGAGCGACAACCGGGGGCCGCACAGTGTGATCCGGATTGCTATACAGAGTAGTAAGTAAGCATATCTGATACTGCCCCAAAGACAAAAAGGACACCAGCAAATGATTTTTTTTTTTATCACATGACCACCGTAAACTCATCATGCCCGTCGCACACATGTTTAACAGAAATTAAAGTCTTCCGATTAAAATCTACTTATGGTGCGAAGTTTCATACTCCGCTTCGTGTCCCTGCAATTGATCACGTCTACATGCTCAGTTTGGTACATCCCCCGCAACTAGTAGGCAAACAGAGTTCGCATGATGTCGTTTTCGATTTAAACGTTACCAGCGCCAGTCTTGACGTCTTCCTCATCTTTCTATTTTCTTGGTCCCCTTCAGCTGCGCGCCACGTCCTTCCACGTTTTGTCCATTCCTCTCTGTCCTTAATTACTACATCAAACGCAAGCGATCGTCTAAATGAAGCTATTTACATGCAGAGATGCATCAGGGAAGCCTTTATAATAATCGGCTCTCATCGCTGGCTGTATCTAAATGAGGGGTTTCCTGATCGCTCATTTTCACTTACCGAGTTGCTCGCCTCCTTGCGTATCTCTTCATCTTCCGCCCCAGCATCGGAGTCCACCACCAGTTTCTCAAAGCAAGGCGACCCCAAAGATGAGCTTTTTTGGTGGGATAGTACCAAATGTGACAAGGTCGACTTTTGGCTTTCGTGTCCCAGCGCACCGGGCTTGTCGCATCTGTCCGCCACTTGCGCCCGTATCTGTCCTTCCCTCGGACTGGCATCCAGTGTACCGCGTGTGGACCTGTCGCCGTCGATGCCGACGGGACCAGAGCAGCACAAATTG
Organism: Mormyrops boulengeri; assembly: GCA_026781065.1. Lineage (NCBI taxonomy): Eukaryota > Metazoa > Chordata > Actinopteri > Osteoglossiformes > Mormyridae > Mormyrops > Mormyrops boulengeri. Next base: position 29,568,881 of record JAODLD010000124.1, read on the forward strand.
GGCTGGGAAGATGATATGACCCGGTCAAAAACATGTTTCCTTTTCTTCTTGAACATCCAAATGCCCGTCTCCTTCTTCCCGTCGCCGCTGCGGCGCTCCGATCCCAGTTTAGGGCTTAAAAACGGCTTTGTTTTCTCCTGGAAATTCTTCCACATCCTGCTCTGATATGAGGTGGCCTCTTTCTCCGTATCCTTAGTTAAATCCTCCATCCCGGCCGGTCATCAGCCCGTAAACTGGCAAGCGAGTGGGAGTGACTGACACGGCGGAGACTCCGTACCAGGCAAACGTGCCTTCCCAGTTCGCGTTGTGCCGAGATCTTTATATGCCCACTTTAGATGCATGTAAGCCTAAACGAACAAGAGGAGTGGCAATTTCAGTTAAAATTATTTTAGGTATATTAAGTACCCATTTTAAATAAGTAAATGTCAGACGATTATGTTATTTAACGATATTAAATGAGCAAATAATAGACAGTCTACGACTTAAAGCTGCAACTTTGTAAAACATACTTTGTATCGTAAATTTTTGAGTAGGTCTATAATGCTGTAAATCGTCACTATGAAGTATAGGCTATATTTCTTAATTTTGCTAATTTCTAATCTAATGGTCGGCTGCTTTTGTTTAGGCTAAAGTAACTATGAGCCATAGGCCTACTTCGCCCTGATAATTTGGAATATACGGTATTGACAGTATTGTTGACACATTTAGGCGTAATTTTACTCGTTAATTGACTATACTATAATGTAACTCATGCCATCTAGGTTTTGTTGTAGTTAGACATGGAGGGACAGCGCCCACTACTGAATGCATTGTTACTGCAGAAATGAGCAATTTGAGCGTTACTAGTGATCATAATAAGTTATCTAGGTATTATTATAGTGTGATCTTCACGTTCTTTTGATTAAATAAAATATTTTATAATTCCTGTAAGGCTTATAGCTGAATGTACAGAAATGCGGTCAGACCTTTCATACCGTTTCATACGTAATTCGTAAAGTCTATCATGCCAAGCAGGATGAATGAATCGATAGGCCACGGACAGCAAAAAGCATCTGGCCCAGGTCTATGCCAGATGCACCATGGTTTCCGGCCCAGATCCGGGAAACTGATTCAGATCTGTGTCTTTTGGCACAACGGCACGGATTCGATTTCCAACTCCGGCCCAACCGTGGGTCACCACTGGGCCGGATTTAGCACATTAGGCTACCTCCAGTTTAACTCCAGGGCTGGATCCGGTACGGATCTGTGTCACAACTGGCCTAGCTCTGGCCCAAATTTGTATGCTCCTTGTTTGCCATAAATTGTCCTCTACTGACTTATCCATAATTATTAAGTTTTAATTACCCAGTGCAATGATTTGAATTAACTATCATTTTATTTAATCAGACAAACCACATGGTATTTGATATATAATGGCAATTACTTGACAAATGAGAACTACTTTAATACCTAGTTTTACCCTCTAACACAAAAAGACTAACTTAATTTAACCTGGAAACCATCCAAGATGTGTCACCAATATGTTCAGATCTCTTGATTACGAGATAGTAAGTCATAATTACGACATAACGTATGTAATTCTCTTTGTCTTGTGCTTCCATACTTTTGCAATATTGTAATTCTAGTTCACATGCAGGAACTCCGAAAGTCTAATTGAAAACACCTGATTCTGGTTTCAACTTTTTAATGACTAATAAGTGACTTTACCTCAGTAAGCTGCAAGCGGTGATCAAGCACCATAAAAATCCTAAAAACCAAACTTTGAAATGTTAACAATGTATATCCTTTCGTAACATGAAACTTAACTTTTCTTGTTCATTTTGATTACAAGATGGCAAATATCGACATACATTTTGGTAATTATTATTATTTTTTTTTTTAAACATACTGGTAAAACTTGCTCAACAAATTTACTTGAGACAGCTATAGTAATACTGTTGACGTGACGAGCAGCCAACAGGCGTAACGAAGTGATGAACAGATAACTGTTACATTTTAACACTACGTTCAAATATTTATATTCTATTTCCTTTTGCACTATAACTGTTACGAACCTCCACGCACGGACCGGGGAAGCAGACAAGGGAGAGCAGGACTAGGGCAAAAACAAGGGATTTAATAAGGGAACAGGGAGGGAAACCAACTCTGACCTGGACTTAAATACACTGAACTAACGAAGACAACTCAAAACAGCTGGTGAACACTGGGAATCCACACGAGGGTAACGAGGAGGCGTGGTCAACGAAGGGGTGGAACGATGGGTCGTGACAATAACCAAACATTTCTGTTCGGGACACTCCTACCCATAGAAATGTGCAGGTTTCCATTTTTTTTTTTTTGCATTTGCTGTAAACGGAGTTCAGAAGTCTGCAGTTATTGGCCAAAATGATAAATGTTCATTTATACTGTACATGAAACTAATATTACAAAAAGAAACTTTAAGCACTTTCCCTATAAAGTTTTTTATAACCTTGTTAATTAAGTTTATTATTATAATGCTATGAGCAGTGTTTTTTGTAAGGGTAAACTTGCTGTTAAATGGTTAATTAACATTACTGCATACATTCCTAAACAATCATGATCTATATCATGGATTGTGATTATAACCAAAAAATATCATAATATCACATTTTGGCCACATCACCAGCCCCAGTGTGGAGTTTGCATGTTGTCTCTGTGTTGAGTCTCCTCCCACAATCATGCAGTTTGGATAACTCATGTCTTACAATTGCTCCTAGTGTATGACTTTAAGTATGCTTGTCTCCTCTGGAGTGGCATCGCATCCAGAGAGGATCCCTGCTTTGTGCCCTGTGCTGCCTGAATAGGCTCCAAGCCCATCTGTGAACTTGACCTGGAATAAACGGTCATCATATGGATCATGCATCCCGCTGTGACTGAGCGTTTCTTTACCATGAAGCAGCGATAAGAACAGCTATCAGTGGAAGACGAAATCCTAGAGGAAAGTGATGTGTCTGCGGTGAGTTCTATTAACTGCCTACACCCAAACGGATCATGGTGGGAATTCATGTGGCAACAGCAGAAATGCACTTGGACCAAAGTGCAGCGAGTCAGTGACCACTGAAGGAGAAACGTCTCCCCTGAGGCCCTCAGTGTTTTGCGGGCTTTTGTGTAGCAAGTCTTCAGAAACAGAGATCAGGAAAGATCCGAGTCATCAATGGAGGCTAAGCACAGCTGAAACTTCTAGAAATTAAAATGCAAATGTGAATGTAAAATGTAAATATGTTAATTTATTGCTGTAAGGAACCATGATTTAATTTTTCAGAATCACCCGCTGAAGCACTTCTAGAATATTACTAGCTTTATCCTTTTTTGTTGGTTAATTGTTTTCTGTTCAATTCTTTGTCATGCCCTGCCTTCCTGCCCCTCCTGTTTTCTCCCTTGTCTAGCTCTAATGAGCTACGCCTGTTCTGTGTTAGTCTTACCTCTCGTTCCTGCCCTTCTGTGCTGCCTCTTGTTGTGCACCCTTGTTTGTCCTTTGTATTTAAGTGCTTCTGGTCCTGTGCTCCCTAGGTCTGTCATTAGTGTCATAAAACCAGCCCCGCTTGTTTCCTGCTCCCTGTTTTGATCCCCATGATCCTCTTACTTTTATTTTGTTTAACAGCAGAACAGTGTGAAAATGAAAGTAAGGTCCCTAATCAACAGGTCAGGGGGTACCCCAATAGCTATATCTCAAAAACTATTAATGACTTGAAATTTTGTGTCATTATTTGGTATCAAACATTCCAACTAATTAAATCTAACTCGGTCCATTTTTCAGTTTGTACCTGCTGTGAGGGAACACAGCCACCAGCCATTTTGACCAGGTTTGGAGTCTAGTAGGAATTCCATAAAAAATGCCTGTAATGCTGGGGTTTTACTGCTTATCACAACAGAATAATGCAGATTAAATGTCAACTCTGTTCTAACTAGTTGCTGTTGCTGTCTGTCGGAAGATGCTATGCCCTTGGATATATTTCACACAGTAAAGCTGAGCCAGTAAGTGTCCCCAGTCAAATCGCAGTGACGTGACACATTCACTGTGTCGCATGATCTATGCATCCATAACTGCATATTCAGTGCAGGGTGAGCCTGTCCCAGGAAGACACAGGGGAGGGGAGAGGACGCCAGCCAACAAAGGTCACCCAATACACACACACTATGGGCAATTTAGACACCCGAATGACAACTGATCATATCATTCTCTGTGACTGAAAAGCAGGGTGAACTTAGACGTCCTCTTTTATAACAAGTGGGTAATGGGACTACAGGGTTTGTAGCAATCCATATTGGTCTCTTCCAGGTCGAATACAAAACAAATACTTACATAAAGCAGTTATATAAATGTATTATAGATACCTTCATAATGCATTATAATGTATTCAAAAGCTATTATCAACATAACTATAAATATTTATAAAAAGGCATAACACATTATAACTATGTTAATTATGCAATATGAATGCTCTATGAAGCTTTCCTCTATAATGCACTATAGATAATGCATTATAATGGTCAGTATAAAAATTAAGGATGCTATTATACTGCATTATGAAGGTGTTTATAGTGCATTATAGATGAGACTTTCATAAAGCATTCATGATGCATAATATATGTGACTATAATGTATTATTCCCTTTTATAAAGAGTTATAGCATGTTTATAATACTTTATGAATGCATTAAAATGCATTATGAAGGTAATGTATAACGCAGTATAATGACTGCTTTAAATAAAGTATTACCTCAAATACTAATACTAAAACAAAGTAACTGTATATTTTATCAAAAATCTGTTACGACTGAAACTGGGCTTCTTTGGCTCTGTTATATCTTGAAACAAAACATCTTACTTCAACTTCAACTATGTTCGGTTTGGAAGAAAACAGAGTGAGAAAATTAGAGTGACTGCAGAATCCACACTGGAATCAAGGCACAGTGACCCTGTTTCTTAGTTTCAGTGTCAGTGTAGTTACTATATTTAACCTTTGCCGGGAAAATAGAGCAGATCTGCTTTTGAGCATTGTGGATGGTCAACTATACATGTTCTTAATCTAAAAATCAAAAAATTGTGCTGGGTGCCATCAGTCTTCCATCAGAAATCCATTTTAAACCCTGGAAGAAGTGCCTCGCAAAAGTGAGAGAATCGTTTTAACAGCCATCTCCAAATACAGGGGTGCATCACTCAGTTACAGCTGTTTGACCTTCTACAGTATTAAGTGCTGGTGAATGATGGAAATGACAGATTGGGTTTCATGGCCCCGGGGCTGGTTTGCATACTTCATCACAGTGACCTTGGTTGAATAGAGGGATGTAAAAGGGTTGTTAGCATACTGACGGTGCCTAACATGCGAGAATCAGGCTTAAATAACCAGTACTGTGAGGGGGATTACCTTGTATGTCGTCGCTGCTTGGTTTAACGTCATGCAAATCGGGGGGGGGGGGGGGGGGGTCAAAACAATAAGTGGGGTGGGCG
>JAODLD010000124.1:29584324-29589324 GCA_026781065.1 Mormyrops boulengeri
ATAAAGTTGTGGACAGGCACAAGTTAGGAGCCGGATGAAAAGAAAATCAAAGACTTTATTAATCCCTAGGAGCACAGGAAAATCCATAATCAGGAAATGGAAAGTGTTTGGTACTGCTAGGACCCTTCCCGGATCAGGCTGTCCCTCCAAACTGAATAGAAGAGCGAGGAGGAAACTGGTCACAGAGGCTACCAAAAGGCCTATGGCAGTTATAGGAATTTTTGGCAAAGAGTGGTCATCGTGTGCATGTGACAACAATATCACACATGCTCCACAAATGTGGCTTGTATGCGAGAGTTGCAAGAAAAAGCCAGTCCTCAAGAAGGGTCACATTAAGACTCAATTGATCTTTGCCAAGAGACACCTTGAAGATGTTATGGTCAGATTTATCTGGCGGAAAGTCAGTAGAGTTTGCCATCCAAAGAACACCATACCTACAGTAAAGCATGGAGGTGGTAGCACTTTGTTGTGGGGTGTTTCTCTATAGCAGAAACTGGGGCATTTGTCAAAATAGACTGAAAAATGGATGCCAGAAAGTTGTCAATGGGAGGAAGCTTCACCTTCCAACATGACAATCAGCCAAAGCACAAAGCAAAGTTGACCACACAGTGGCTGGAGGAAAGAAAGGTGAATGTCCTTGTGTGGCCTAGTCAGAACCCAGACTTAAACCCTATTGAAAATCTGTAGAATGACTAGAAGACTGCAGTTTACCACCGGACACCATCCAATTTGACTGAGCTTGAACAGTTCTATGAATCAGACTGGACAAATATTGCATAGTCTACATATACAAAGTTGGTAGAGAAGTATTCCGACGGACTCATGGCTGTAATCAAAACAAAAGGTGGTTCCACGAAGTACTCACACAGCGGGGTAATCCTTTAACCTTTTTTTAAAAATTTTTTTTTCTGAACTGTTGCTATTATGTCTTTCACTTGGTTGTTATAAGTTGCATTGAGTAAATACAGCTGGGATAAAAAACATTGTGTGTGTGTCTTCATTTCTGGATGCAAAGCAACAAAATGTGAATATTCTGAATGGGGTGATTCTTTTCTATACTCACTGTAAGTCAGAAATCCTATGCATCAAGTTTTAAGTTTTAAGCAGATAACTATCTTCTCACAAAATCATTGGCTCATTCTGACCCTAGTGGTAGGTGCATTATCAAACAGCTTTGGCACCATCTTGGCCCTGTTACATTTTACTATAAACATCAAGGATTGAAAACCTTTTCTAAAGCCACTGTGCAACAAGACAATACACTGTTAACAGTACTCACTTTTTCCCAGGTTGCATTAAAAAGTCCATTTAGGGAATGCTTTAGCTGCCTGGACTCCTTCCTCTGGTAACTCTGATGTATATTATATTATATATTATTATTGTTTTCTCTCTATTTTATCCTGTCCAGAATAATCAGTAAATCTCCTCACAGGCCTTTCATTACCTCCCTGCATGGCAGCTATATAGACTATATGGACAAAAGTATTGGGAGACACGTCTTGGGTGGTCACTGGTCCTGGGTATGATGTTAAACTGCATCCGGCCCTGCAAGCAGTCCTCCAATTTCCAGGGAGACCGGGCTGAGAGTGGCTCCATGTTCCTTCACTTTGAAAAACGTCAGGGGCTGCAAGTCCCTGGATCCTGGTTCCAACCCTCTAAGCCACATCGTTGGACTTGGTACTCCAATACTAGTGGCACGGCGAAGAAGATCGATCGCATCCTCATGGGCAGATGCTGGAGGCTCCTGCAGAACTGCGGAGTCCGCAGAAGTTTGTGAGTTCTGACCACAGACTTGTTGTTGCTACTCTGAAGATTCAGCTTAGATCCAGTCGACTATCACCTACTAGGAGGATGAGGCTGGACTCGGCCTTTGCTTGCCCCATCCTACCTCGCCTCCTCGTCGATCCTCTTCCTCTCATCCCCTCGTTCCCCCGTCCCGTCTATCCTCGTAGGACTGACTTCCCCGGTACCGAACCTCTGCCTGTGACCCGACTACGTCCCTGGATTGCCCCCTTGGTTTTGTCTGCACCCGATCAGAGCAATAAACCTGTTTGCCTCCGCATCCCGGGGTCTGCCTCCTCCCTTCTTGCTTGGTGTTACAGATCGAAGTGCCACAATGAAAAAAGTTTCTGTTTAACTAATTTTAATAAGAATACTAGCTAGAAGCATCTACCTCTAGCATATATTCACTGTGTTGACTAGTGACGTGTCAGAAAACGGAATTTTAAAACAGTTTATTTATGTTTTAATTTCCGATTATTCTCTTATCATTGAAGTGTAGGTTACGTGCCTGACCATTCTTTGCTGTATCTGTATAATTATGATCGTTATAGGCTACCAGGCACAATCAGAACAGCAGCCTGCTTTCATGTGCAGAACCCATTTGTGACCCATAGAAACCCAATTCCGAGAAAGCTGGGTCAGTATGGAAAATGCTAATAAAAACAAAAAGGAGTGATTTGCAAATTCCATATTCACCCTGTAAAATATTAAAAACAGGATAACACATTATTTGATGTTTTATAATATAAATGTAATTATTTTTTGTAAATATGCACTCATGTAAAATCTGATGACTGCAACATGCTCCAACAAAGTTGGGACAGTGGAGCGTTTATCACTGTGTAGCCTCACCACTTCTTTTCATAACACCTATTAAGTGTTTGGGCTCTGTAGACACCAACTTAGCAAGCAGAATGTTTTGCCACTCAGTTGTAGAACTGTATGGGGCTTTTAATTATTCTATCTTGCACTTATTATAATCAGCTATTCTCAGTTTGTGACAGGTCAGGACTGCAGGCTGGACAGTGTAATTCTGTAGCTGCAGTCTCTGCTTGTGTGGCTCAGTGGGCTAAGCCTGTATGTCCTTAAGCAAGGCCCTTAACCCCCAGCTCCCTGGGTGCTGCCATGGGTGGCTGCCCTTCGTGGACGGTTTACTTTCCAAAGAGCAAGTTGAGGGAGGAGTAAAAACCGTTTACCCACAGGGATTAATAAAGTATCCGTTATTATTACACACCCGTGTTCTGCCAGGATTAGCTAATCCTGGCAGAACATGGGTTGGCGTTGTCCTGCAGGGTGTGTCTGAAAAGGGATCTGGATGGCATATATGGCTCCAAAACTAGTAGATATCTTTGTGCTTAAATGGTGTCCTCACAGATTAGCAAATTCCCCATGCCATGGGCACTGACACACCCCATACTATAACAGATGTTGGCTTTGGACCTGACACTGATAACATTTTGGTCCTTGGCTTTTTCAAATGTTGACCACAAAACACAATTCCATTGTGTTAGTATCTCAGATTAGGCCAGTATGTGTTTGGCCTAATATGACCCACATGGGCCCAACCCAGGCAACCCACAGGGGCCTGCCAGTATGTGACCCAGATGTATCACCCTAAAGGCTCCCATACTAAATACCCAGTATGAGCCCATATGTGATTGCCCTGGTTAAACCTATATGGATCTTACACAGTGAACCCAAATGGGCCATATGTGACCCAGATGACTAACACAACTGGGTCCAAATTGAATTGCCCAGTCTAAGCCATGCCCAGTTAGAACACATAAGAAGCCCTCTAATAAACTTTATGGGGCCCACATGGACATGTTGGCTGGGTAAATAATCTCCCCTCTGGTGATGAATTGAGTAGCAATCAAGGATTTGTGCAATGGTTTGGCGCCCTCTGCTGGGTTGTTCTGTGCCATGTGCCCTTAGAGTCCAGGATAGGCTCCAGACCCCTCCGCCGACCCTGAACAGCACAAGTACAGAAAATGGATGAATATATGCAATATAGATGTACATTATCAAGCTGAACGGTGAATCAAAGTAGTGTAATCATATGTTACTTTAGCAGTATTAAACAGTGTAGACTGATGCTCCGAAAAGAATATGTGATTGCACTACTGCACTTTGATTCACCATGTTTGGGTATAATCTGCTTTATCTGACTGAAACACAATGAGGTAACTAGTGTTGGACCACAAAGAGAAGATGAAAAGGGAGCAGAAGCAGCGAAAGAGAGCAGAATAGGGGGAAATGCTCCAACATTCAGCCTAATAGATAAACAGTAGTTTGAATACACAGATTCAAAAATGGAAAACTTGAGGAAGAAAGTCGACAAAAGACCATGAAATGGAAACAAATGTCCTTCTGCAAAATGATCAGCTGATCCCAAATCCGCTGATAACCTGGCTGTCTGCCGCCATTGAGGGGTCTGGTTCCATGTATATTGTGTAGATCTGAAGATCTAGATGAAGGCTTCCTATGTAGAGGCTGTGTGTAGAACATGCCCACACAGACATAAAAGTTAACTAAGGTGCTGGACTGGTGATTCTGGCCTTACAATGTTCAGGCTACTGGGTTATGATTGTAAGATAAACAAAAACAGGGTTTAAGTTTATTACATGATTGTAGATTGTTATTTATTTTAAATTTATTCCAGTGGTTTGGTATTCATTTTAAATAACATCCACACGCATGCACAGAGTATTACACATGGACACACACACACATGCACACACTCCACGTACTCATATCTTTATGGGGACTATCGATTCATTTCTATGGGCATAACCCAAATCTATGACAACTTTAACCCCTACCCAGCCCTAACCTTAACCATAAGTATCCAAGCAAAATACAAGACTTTTGGCATTTTTAGTTGTTTGTTGTATTCAGAGATTTTTATTAAATTGAGTTTCCCCCTCGTGGGGACCGAAAAAATGTCCCCTCCGGTTGATTACATGTGATCGAATTTAGGCATACTTACACTGAAGTTAAATTAATTGTTTTTGCACACTTATTCTCTTTACTGTTTTTAGAGACTATTATCTGTTCATAATGTTTCTACCAGGTCATTATTGTAATCAGGAATGGATTTTCAATTAAAAAAAACTGCCTGAAGAAAGGTAACTGTCAATGTTATGGCTGTTACACGTAGACAAGTTATACAGAATATAGAATTCATGCTAAATATAGAATTCATGTCTGAAATGATT
>JAODLD010000124.1:29591824-29596206 GCA_026781065.1 Mormyrops boulengeri
ATGCATATATTTAAAAAAATCGGAATCTAAAATAACTAAAATAAAAGCCCCCTTTACCTGTTTTGTCCGGCCTGACAGTTAAGGTTATGTAAATTTATGGACAAATGTTTTTCAATTATCTTAATGGTTCTAAAACTGCAGTGTTTTGCAACTTTTTATGAGTTAAAAAGTTTCAAATAGAATTATGTGTAATTGAAATACATACATTAGACATAATGGACTAGGACACAAAAATATGCATTCCATGTCAGTCACACATCACGAAGAAGGAGAATTTAATAGGTAAAGAGGGATTCAGTTGAATTGAAAGAAATTCCGTACCAAGCATGACAACATTGATCCCAATAGAGCCAGAACACTGGCAGCTGGACCCCCACTAGCAGCAGCTCTGTAGTACAGAGGGTGATTGGGGACATAACGCTGGTTTTCCATAAAGGTATTGTCATAGCCGTAGCCAGGCCGTAAACTTCCCAGTGAGCCGATGCCGTAGCCCAGGGCTGCCCCGCCCACCATGCCCGCTGCCGCACCGACCGCCGCCCCTGCCGCTGCCCCGGCTGCTGCCCCTCCGGCCATCTTTAGCGCATTCCGTCCTCCCTGTTTCCAGGATGAGGGAGGGGGCTTGAGACCTCCCCCCAGACCACGCCCTTTGTCCCAGCTTCCGCGTCCTGATTCCACACACGGGAACACTGTCATTGCGAGCAGCATCGGCGCCCAAAGGGGGAGGAGCCAACGCTGGCCAATCATCTGCGGAGCTGCAGACGGCACAAAAGTTGACAGATTAAGGAAGCCTTATTCAGCTGAGCTCAGTCCTTTCAAAACACAACTGAAACATAAGTCAACAGGTATCCTTACCTGAAATATTAGCATAACAGAAATGATTATTTCAAACCAAAAATACATATAATTCTAGAAAGTTATAGACTTCTCTCCATGATTTCTAAAATATAAGACACCATTCAACTAGACCATACAAGTGGAAAAGTTGAAGAAGCCCCGACCCGGTGTATCAGACCCGGTGCATCTGCTCAACAGTCAGACTCAAACCATAACTTGCCTTGCCAGAACTGGTACCCACTGTTAAGCGGCATCTCAGATTCTCATCACTCAATCCCAAGCAAACAGAAAGGTTTCCTGTCGTCGCTGTCAACGTTTTCACAACAAACCACGCTACGCATTCAGGCCCCAGTGAACAAAGCAGCGAAGAACAAAAGAAGGGTTTTGTTCAGGCTGGGTCCTACTGGATCCCTGTGGTACGTGTCATGGTGCGGTACGTGTCATGCTGTTGTTTACTGTCACAGAGCATCTCGAGATCGAGAGCCATTGTTTTCATTGTCAACTTTGCCAGAGAAAAAAAACGGTCATTATTCTTTTTCCCACTCCTTGTATTTTCTAGTGAACAGCAACAATAACAATGTTTTCTTTTCCAAAATAAATATACTTGCCTGTTCTACGCTACACAGAGTGGGCTCCAACAAGCATAAAAGTACAAAATTGTGAAAAATTGCATGATTTTTTTATATCAAATACTGTCTAAATAAAACAAGAAAAGCAATATATAATGTATATAGAATGTATCTTATGTATAATGTACATATAAAAAGACAATGAACACGATGAACTTTATTGATTCCACTGGGAAATTCTTATGCATGCAGCAGCAATGTGCATAAAGTGCAGACAAGCAAACGTATAGTGCAAGAATGCAAGAGCAATAAACACGGTGTAAACATGTATAATATGAGCTTATTAGTCAAATACAGTGTATGTATTAAATGTACTGAGTAATCACATTTTACTTAAAACCATTTATAAAGCACTGAAACCATTTAAAACTGGTCGGTATGAAACGTGACTGAATGTCGAGTGCAGACTTTACCTGATGAAGACTACAGCAAAATACTGAGCTTCTCTGTGGATGCAGATGAAGAGCAAGGCTTCTGCTTGTCTCTCCTGAGCTTTCCCACTTACTGATGACCGCAGACAGCTTCAGTCACTCACATTACAGCAGCCAATTGCTGGCCACCTTCTGCTTTGAGGCACGCCCCAGAGGAAATGGATTTCCATTTGGTTTTGAACCGATAGCTAATGATATGCACTTTCATGAGACACTTCTTCTTCTTGCTAATTTAAGGATAAGTTACTATGATGGCAAGCACTCTACATATACTATATGTTCTGTCCACTTCCTCAACAAGCAGAATAGAAGTAAAATGTGTATTAATGTTAATCTATTATGCTGCAAAATAACCAAGCAAAATCTACACCTACAATTAAGTTTTGCAGTTGTGTTCTAAATATTTAATAATAATAATTAATAATATTATAATATAAATATATTTTAAATTTTTTTCCTGAAAGGTTCCTTATAACAAGGTTACCAGACCAAGCAGCAGAAATAATTTGCTTTTAATAGTACTAGAAAGTGTCATTTTGAAATCACAGAGTAAAATTTCCACATTGTATGTATTTCAGAATACATTTCAGACAGCAGCAGGAGGCCGGCTGACAAAGGTAGTGCGTTTTTGGCAGATCTATCATGTGCAGTAAAAAAGGTACATGTCACCTGTCTGGAAAATTAATTACGCGTACCAGTTTCTCGTGTGTAACGTGATGTTAGCCTTAGACAGGTGATCCTTTGCTTTTCCATAAATCAAGATGAAGGGCTTGCAGTGTTTGTCACAAACACCACGGCATGGTGCTACGTCCCGATTGTTCCGATCCCCGTGTGTGCCACGCCCCCTCGTTTGCGCTGTGTGGAATCCCCGTGTCCCCAGCTGTTTCAAGTCCTCTCATTACTATGGTGTATTTAAGTCCATGTCAGAGTCTGTTTCCCTAGTCGAGTCATTAACATCAGTAATGTCGTTTCAAATTTTCGAGTGTCCTTATCCCAATTAAATCCCGTGTTCACCCGACATTCCCCACATCTGCGCCTGTGTCTCCGCTCCGTGCCCCGTGCAACGTGACACATGGAATCACCCAGCCATAGCAGACTGGTGATACACCATGAATGTTAGCTAAGAAGTCTACCAGAGAAGTGCGGCGGATCACTTGAGACCTGAACCTCACTAGCTGAACATCACCTACCTGCTGATATTTGGACATGTAGTTTAAGTTGTACATAGGGTGTTTAAACTTGGACTTCCTGTCCTTCCTTGTCTTCTGGTTTCTTCTGCTTCCAGTGTGCTGTGTGTGTTTGTATATTAAAAATTCTCCGGGGAGGCCATGTTAGGGAGGGCATTTTATAAAAACAAAGACTTGAAATGTGCTGGGGCTGTAGGGAGATGCACAGCATGGAGCCCTGAATGAACTCCTTAGGAGCTCTGTTGAATGTTTAAAGATTCTGGCAGCTCTCCTCCTCACAAAAATAATTAAAAGAAAGTTTAAAAAAAAGAAAAATTGTAGGTGGTGGTATTTTGGCTGAATGGCCAACTTGGCCTTGAATGGCCAAGGTTATGCTAGCTATTTATGTGCTTTCCATGCTGATGGGACAGAGATTACTGCACTATTTATTTGTATTCATATAAATCCTGGGATTTTATTGGTTCACAGTACATATTGCTTTTTCAAGACCTGATTTCATTAGACATATACAGAAAAGCGCATAACTCACCCAGCAACACATGACACAAAATAGCTTTTTTTTCCCTCTGAAATTCAGAGTGAAGGGAATATTTACAACAAAGCTTTCTTGTCACCAGATGTGTCTGGGATTCACAACCTTTATGCAGAATCACACTGTGAGATCGACTCAGAAAGACATACAACAATGTTTCTTTAAAATATGTGGAAAAGTGCCGCTGTATGTGGGGAGCAAAAGAAGAGAGAAAGAACTCCTCAGAAATGCTCGAATCAAGAAACCAAGCAAGGTGTCAAGCCTTGTGATAGTGAGACACTGGGAGAGTGTGGATGTTTTGGGGCTGGAAAGGTTTTAGGGCAAACCTGTAATCCACTGGTAAGCATGTAAAGTTTTAGCTTAGAGAGAGATACCATGGGCGATGCTCCAGCTCTCTGGGATTTTGGCATTTTTGTGCAATGCCACCATGGGGTTAATCTTCAGTGTCGGCCCCCTGAATAGCATGCTTAATAACGTGATCCCAAAACCACCGAAACTTGGACTCCCAAAAACTATTACAGGATGTTTCCCACCAGAGCTCAGTCTCAACCACAAACTCTTGTAGCTCCTGGCTACTATCGTGTGTCGCTTTCCCACCGCACAACAGGAACTGGAACCTTTCTGCTAAACATTAGGGGTGTGCAAAGCAGCCGGTATTTGTATCTGTATTTGTATTTGTTGAGGGGGGAAAAGTATTTGTATTTGAGTAAAATTCAAAATAGGCGTAAAAATCCAACCTTTTTAACCGAAAGTTAACGTTAATCTGTCA
>JAODLD010000124.1:29596306-29615395 GCA_026781065.1 Mormyrops boulengeri
GTTCGAAATAAGTATTCGTAAAAAACACGTTGTTTGTGCCTTTCCGAATACCGTATTCGGGTTCGGCTCCACCCCTACTAAACATGAATTTTCATATCAAACTACACCGTCAAAATAACTGAGGATGAACAATCCGTTTTGTTAGTTACCTGGGGGAATCGATCGCGCGGTCTAAACAAGCAGCACAAATCACTTCAAAATAGGACACTGCATTTTATTTATACGGCCTAAGACATGTTTATGATCCATTATGAAATCTGGCCAGCAGACCGATCTTTCATTTCCCACAAAATGAAAAACAATGTAACATTATTCCGCTAATAAGCGTTGGCAAGTTTCATCGACACCGGCGACATTAGACAGAAGTATACTGGTTATCAATCGAATTTTCCAATGCGGAAATATGGAGAGGCAAGCAAAAAGGTTATTCATTAATGGATTTAATGTGACCGGGATACACAAATAATTCCATCTGCTCAATTTTTGCTCTGCTACTCTATTTTCCGCCCACTACTGCATAACCTCTAAGTTAGCCCCAGTGCTTGTGGTCAACCAATCAGCAAAGTTAATTGTTATAAGCCCTACCTAGTAGCTCCTGGTCAAGCAAAAAATAGCTACTCTGGACTAGGGACTACAATTGGGCCGAGTTCCTGAAAAAGGTTCCTGTGGTGGGAAAGTTCCTTATATCTTTTTGCGTCAACAACAAAACAGAGTGGAGTGGAGGAACACCTGGGGGTTAGAAGGACAGTCCTGGCCGAAGGTGCAAAAACACAAATGCCATGCAAGCTGTCAAATGGGTTTCTGCAGCTGTGTATTCCCTGTGCTGAATTTCCACTCTTTCATACACTGACACACACGCACACACACACACGTAGTCCCCTTCCACAAAGCACAGCACAGGCATGCCACCGTCAATCCTGTTCAGCGGTAGCTTAACGGTTAGGGACGTGCACTTGTAGTTAAAAGATTGCAGGTTCTAATCCCTGACCACCAAGGTACTCTGAGCATGGTACTGCCCCCAAGCACTGCTCCCCGGGCGCTGAATTAGCTGCCCCCTGCTATGTCACATATGGGTTAAATGCAGAGTGCTGTGGTGTGTCAACAATGACCACTGAACACTAAATTCTGTTCACTACACATTACTCTGACATGTACCTTGTCCTTTGTAGTCTTTGTAAAAGCTTTACAAATTGTGCTTGCCTGAAAAACTAAAAAAAGAATCCCCCCCCCCAAAAAAAAGATCATTTGGGATGAAAAGCAATTTAGGCACTCCATCAGGAACAGGAAGGTGAGCTGACTCAGAGAACACGGTGCGGTAAAGACGGAACCTGGAGAATGTCTCTATCCTCCTACTGCAGGATTCTCAAGGCTGATAGAAATTACCATCTGCTCCCGAGGTTCTGCACCTCCCTGTCTTCTTCCTCTTTCAATTTGGTGGTGAAATTCTGCAGGGCGGGCATCTCAAACGTGATGTATTGAGCCACCTAGAGGTGAAAGTAGGTATTACATGGTCTGTACATTTAAAGCCCTTTGCCCACACAGTGATGCCAGATATGGATGGCCTGGTTTGACCCTCCATGATTGCCGTAGCAACAAAACAGCAGAGGAGCTCATTGATCAGTAGCCCAGTGTCAGAAACTTGGCTGGAGGAAGGCTCCATGCAGCTGTGTGCCCGAGCGATGCGTGTGGGCTGGGCTGTGGTCTCATTTGTGGGAAAGCACGTGGCATTTGGGAAATCTCACGATTACATGACAAGGTCCCTTGGAGTTACAGTTATGGGTGGATGCTGAAATTGTAGGTTTCCCTTCCAGCAGAGATGGTATGGAAAATACTGAAATAAGGAAGCAGGAGTCCAGCAATGAAGCAAGTAAATGAATGTAAGAAAAATAAATTAATTATGACAGCATGGAGAGACTTCCTGTCCTTCCTCCTGAAGTAAGATGCTTTCCATCACACCATAGTCTTCCTTAGAGACTACCAAATTCCATGCTCACTTGGACACGTTGATACCATCTTTTTTCAGAAATGGCCAGCGTTAACTGACTCCGATCTCCTGTAGATCCACGTGTGCTTCTAATGTACATTTCAGGTTGCTTGGCAACGCTGCATCACATGCGTGAAGGACCGTCTGACAGACCCTGCAGCTGCTTCTCGATCAGGCAGCGGAGAGATGAATACCTAAAGCAAGCAGAGAGATAGGAGCTCAACATGATCTGTGTCTATCACATCATTTAAAATGCCTGATCAATGCTCACTGGAGACCCAAAACCAGCAGTCAATGGGACTATTATGCTTGTGTCCCATTAATGCGAAGTAAATGTGGAAAAGCTTGAAGCCACGTTCATTTTGTTACACCAGCATGAACATTTTAAAGAAATCCTCTCCCACTGCAGACATTGAGTACCTGCTCCTGAGTTTCTGCACCTCCCTGTCTTCTTCCTCTTTCAATTTGGTGATGAAACTCTGCAGGACCGGCATCTCAAACTTGATGTACTGAGCCACCTGGAGGTGAAGGTAGGTATTACATTGTGTGTAAATTTATAGCCTCCAAATGAAGCATTTTTCGCAGCTTTGCAGCTGTTCTCTTGTGTCTTTGATACCTTTTATGAATCATTTAAAAAAGTTTACACTTAGCATTTGAGCTAAAAATGAAACATTTATTTATACTAAAATTTTTGACAGAAACACAGTTCAAATTATTTACAGACTGTCCCCGACTTACGATTGGGTTCCACTCGGACAGACAGATTGTATGCCGAAATGGGCGTATGTCACAAAAAATTAATCATACTGGTTTTTAGGTCTAAAAATGAGACTGGGAGATGCCTGTGAAGCTGGGGTGGCCGCACTGCCAAACAGTACAGTACTTTCCCACAGAAAACATGGCACAGTCAGCACACACTAGGTATTGTACAGTAGGTACTGCTACTTGAAATTAATTTTTACATACATTTACTTAATTTTTTTAAAAACTTCAGTGGTATGTGTGAGTTGTCATAAGTTTCATAGGTTGTGAGTCAGGGACAGTCTGTATTTGTAATACGATGACCATAGCAAAGAGCTGGTTCGGAGCCTGATGATCCTGGGTGTCCGATGACGTTTAATGCCTTACGTCGTAGGGGACCTCCTCTCCCAGGTCCTTCTCCATGAGGAAGATCTTGCTGACCTGCTCACACGGTCCTTGGAGCACACGCACCACCAAGGGGTGGTCGGTGTGTTTCAGCTGCACACGCTCTGGAACGCGTATACACACGTGTGCGTAAACATGCACAGATGCAGCACACGTGGAAAAACGTTTTGGAAACTGACCATCAATGATTAACCTTAAAATACTTGCCAGGTGGTTAAGATAATACATACAATGGCAAAGTTGTGTTTGTACAGTTTATAAGGAATGTCTATAGAAATGGTTAACATTACCCATGTTCCTGTAATCAACAAACAAGGTAAGAGAATAGACCTTAGCAAAGAAAAGCACAATGACTGGAATGCATATGAAGGAAGACCATCTAGAAATAGCTCGTCTCATTGCATAAATTAGAGCGTAGAGCCTCCTTTCCATTGACGCTGTCTGTGATCACCCCTTGTGAATAAAGAAATAAATCCCCATCACTCTAGAACCAGATTTCTAGATGAAATCTCTATGACAGATCGACCTCTCCTGCTGCACGTGCAGACAAGGAATACATAGATAGTGAATGCACATGAATGTTCTCTGTAAGTGTAGGTACATGCTGAGGCGGTGGGACGCACCTCCGCTGGTGTGCACCAGGTACAGTGCAAAGTCGTCGGGGCTGTTCTCAATCTTGAACTTGTTGAGCAGCACGCGCAGCACCTGCTGCGTGGTCATGCAGCTGTTGATGCGGACGTTGGTGACGGAGCCGTAGGCGGGAGTGAAGACTGCCGTCTGCGCCGAGGGGGCGGGAGAGCGGGGGGGGGGGCGCAGGACAGAGGAGAGAGACATAGGAAGTATATCCACACCCCAAAGAAAAGAACCATGACGACTGACTGCAAGTATCCCTGGATAATGAGCTGTTGGTTTATGGGGAGGAGTGATTTTTGGGGCAAAGTCTGGTGGCACCTGTATCTAATCACCAAAAGCCTAATATATACAGGACCAGCAGCCATCTGGCTGAACCTTATGTAAGTTATACACACACACAGACACAGACACACACACACAGACACAGACACAGAGACACACACACAGACACACACACAGACACACAGACACAGAGACACACACACAGACACACACACACAGACACAGACACACGCACACAGACACACGCACACAGACACACACGCACACACACACACAGACACACGCACACAGACACACACGCACACACAGACACACACACACACAGACACAGACACACACACAGACACACACAGACACAGACACACACACAGACACAGACACACACACACAGACACAGACACACGCACACAGACACAGACACGCACACAGACACAGACACACACACAGACACAGACACACACACAGACACACACAGACACAGACAGACACACACACACAGACACACACACACACAGACACACGCACACAGACACAGACACACACAGACACACACACAGACACACACACACACACACACATTGTATGAATTTTGCTTGTAAAACACAAAATAAAATGTGTTCATTTTTGGAATAGGATAGGAAAGCCAACCTTGTGGTTGTAGTAGTGGCCATTTATTGAGAATCGGTGGCGCCTGATTCGTCGCTGGTCGCTAGGCGACCTTCTGGCACCCCGCCTCCAAACCCCTGCATCACTCTTTGTCCTTTGGAGCTGTGGAGAATCTTCCTCCCCCTCACCTGTATCTTTGGGAATTTGGGCTGGGGTGACATTAACAGAAAGGCTGAATTAAAATGTTTTATTTTTTAACACTGTTTATGAAAATTAAAAATGACCTTCAGATTTCAGCATTACATACTTATTTTGTCTAATTCACCATCTTGTTCTGGTGTCTCTCCTGTGTCCTTGCAGTTTTTCATAATGTAGTCTTGTGATTGGTCCTTCGGGTCTGCCACTTCTTCTGTGGGAGGGGCTTGCTGCGCGGCATCATTACTGGGGAAAGGCAAATTATGAAACAGACTATAAAAATGGAAGTGCAGAACCTTTGTTTACATGCTATTTTTATAGAACACATTATAATTTCTAATTTATTTTGCACACTTTCAAATGTTACATAATTCTATGTTACTCAAAATGATGTCAGTGTCACTACAAATACCAAAAGATGGACAATTTTCATGTATTCTGCTCTTTCCTCTTAGCATCCCGGATAAGAATTCTTTGAAAACCTATTCATCGATGGTCAGATATTTTGATTCTTATAGTCCATATTCTAATAACTATTTTGCGCTCGTTATCCTTTTCATTCCCTTAAAGGGCATTAAGAATGTCCTTATGAGGCTGTGTCATACATCCTAAGTGGCCTCAGTATTCCAATGACTTCTGACCTCTGTGTGTCAAGACTACATCCGGAATGCCAGGACGTGGAGGAAGGCGGCGGTCTGATCGGCTCCTTGTCGTCCTGCATCTGCAGTCTGATTGGCCGCCGTAGACCCCAAGAGACATTGAGCAGACCTTCCACAATCAGCTCCCCCTCCTCCTATGTAAAACAGAAGATGTCATACAATTACTGTCCAGATGCCTTCACTGCCTTGAACATGCAGGAATTAATTTTCAGTTGTTACTCTAACACTGTTTCACACAGACAGAGGGTCAGATATAATCCTCCAGCCCTGTAGACTTGACACAATGATGTTATAAAAGACCATTTCTTTGACTTATTGATGGAACCATACTGTAAAGTCCATCCGTAAAACAGCTGCATGAGATACGAAAAGGAGTCACTGCAGGCAGAGAAAATGTTCAAAAGTCTAGGTAGTTTACTGTGTTACCACACACAAACAGGCCAAGTAACAAATACACTCATGCGTGGTACCAATTATAAGGTCCTGTGGTCACCGTTAATACCAATTATCATGCTCTGCGGTCACCATTAACAATTAAACAGAAGCTGGGAGGTGTCATGGAACAGTGCCATAATTTCACAGACATGGAAGGACTGGAAAGCAGAGAGGGACAGGGAGACGGAGCAAGACAGAGACAAGCATTGTATGGTGTTTTCTGCTGTAATAGGGTAGAGCAGCACAATACGAAGCCGTCACTGGAATCCATCAAAGGTCATGGGATTGCTTACCTCCCTGTGTCTGAGCTGTAGGTTCTGCCCCTGGTTGTATAAATTGTACGTCCTGAGATGTGAGAGCAGCATCTCCCTACAAAACAAACACCAGTGCATCATAGCGTTTAAAGGCTGCTATTGGCTCTGTTTTTTTTTTTTAGAAATTATTTAGATGTTCCTGACAGTGAAGGTGGCAGCAGTCATTAGCGGTAGGTGCTGTGGACACCATGACTTTGCCAGCCGACGGTTGGGTTGGCTTACTTGCTAACAAACTTGTTCTCTCCAATCTCAACACAGTCTTGTCCATCATCCATATCGGCTCAGGCAAGGCAACATGGGGGCTGGGGAGGGATCAGGGACAAGTTATTGCTAAATAGCTATTACAGGCCTAGCGACCCAAAAATCAGGGAAATACACAGAAACACTGAGGAGAGCAGTGACACAGAACCAGTGACCCAGAGATTGGACCAACGCATTCAATGACTGGGCAAAAGCGAAAGCTTTGGCCCTCTTCAGAGATGCCAACATGTCCTATCAGCAGAGCAAAAGCAGAACATCCAGACGAACAGAGATACTGAACAGACCAAGTCGCAACATGACAAGTTGAAGCCACGTTACTAGGAAGAGCCAAGGAAGAAAAACAGCAATAAGTCAGGCAGACAGTGTTGCCGTCGCAGTTCTTGCCGCACAAATGGCAAATCCTGGCACTAGGTGGGGAGCAGCTTGAGACAAAAGATTATCAGGCTACTGTAAGCAAAACTGCCAAATAAGAAGCTGAAAAGTAGCTTTTGAAGTCGGAGCCAATATGGACCATTCCTCTCAATACACACTGTATTGGGGATGCATTTATTTGGCTTTGATGGAGAGTCTAGTACTGGTTGCACTTCCCTATTCTAACCTGCTGTTCCTGTTGCAGTTGCCCACATAGGAAGCAACACTGTCTCACAGACAGCTTGTTCCCTTCAACTGCAGCTTCACCGTCAGAAGCGCCAAATCTAACAGTGGTGCATAAAAACTACACACTAGTCTTTGAGACACCTAACCTGTCTGGGTCCCATCACACTCCATCTCTTTCCAAAACCAACAGTGCAGTGAAATAAAATGTTACAGTATACAATATATATACAGTATATATTTTTAAGAGCAACACGACGGAAGCTGCACCCACCAAAGCAGACTGAGGCCCCAGTCTGCAATCCTATAAAATATTAAAAACTAATCGAATCACAATGCAAAGCTGCATGATTAATATTTCAGTGGTTGCAGGAAATCCAGGGCAACCAAGAATCCGGACAGACCAGTGTTTGACCTTTTATAACTAGAGCAACCTACTGATCAAGACGACTTCTTTCAGCTGTTGTATAAACAATACAGAAGTACACTACACATCAGCTACATGTTTCTTTGGGTAAGCTGAAACATTTGTACAAAACAGATTAGAATTAAAATGAATTATTATTAATGAGCCAGTAAGTTAATAGTGGATGAAATGGGGAAAAACAAGTGCCAGTACTCCCCTTGGTATTCAGTACTAGCTGATACTGAGAAGTACCGGTACTCCCCTTGGTATTCAGTACTAACAGATACTGAGAAGTACCGGTACTCCCCTTGGCATTCAGTACTAGCAGATACTGAGAAGTGCCGGTACTCCCCTTGGCATTCAGTACTAGCAGATACTGAGAAGTACCAGTACTCCCCTTGTTATTCAGTACTAACAGATACTGAGAAGTGCTGGTACTCCCCTTGGCATCCAGTACTAGCAGATACTGAGAAGTGCCGGTACTCCCCTTGGTATTCAGTACTAGCTGATACTGAGAAGTGCCGGTACTCCCCTTGGCATTCAGTACTAGCAGATACTGAGAAGTGCCGGTACTTTGAAGACAAAAAAAAGAGGTGCTGGCCCACTTCAAGCACTGTCCATTTATCTACCATAACCACATACTCAATACAGTGTGGCTATGAGCCTGGGGCTATCCCAGAAGGCACAGGGCACAAGATATCCTGAATAGGAGTCCACCAAGAGAAGGTGGGATTCGAACCCATAACCCTGGCAGTATGAAGCTAACAGTGAAACAGTGAAAGCCGCATCCTAAGAACCAGTAAAATGGGAACTATGAAGGACAAAATATAATTCGTATTTTAAGAAAAAAGAGAAAGGGAATGTTTCCCTGGGTCAGAAAAAATAATCTACCAAAGAAGCAGGGTGCTCACCATTTGGAGAAAAACAGGAAGCTGAGGCAATCCCGCTGTAAGCTTTTATTTAACGCCAATGTGCTTCAGCTAGTGCGTCTTCATCAGGGCATCAATTAATTAGCTGCGTTTTTTTTGCTACTAAGCTTCAAAAAATATCTGTAAATGGACTCATCAGCGTGGGTCAAACCTTCAGTACAACAGCCCAACTAAACCTGATTAATTCCAGGGTTGGCTGGAAGTGAGGCAAACAAGGGGGGGGGGGGGGGGCTGGACACCCCCAAGACTAATGATGTATATCAGGTCTGGCTCCATATGGAGCTCGGTAAAATGGAAGAGGCTGAAACCTCCCCCCCCATGACTGTGACAGGCCCCCGGGCCCTGTGATCTTTTCTAACTGGATCTGGCGACACGGTTCCACTTACAAAAAAAGCCTAATTAGACACGGTCACAGTCTGCTTCTGTTCACAAAGGGAGTCTGCAGCCAAGTCTCTGTGGCACACACATGTGGGGCAAATGGAGAAATTCTGGGCTACCAAAATCATGGCAAGGAGCCAGTCTCTGTCCCACACACGCATACACACGCCAGTGCCAGCCAGCAGTAACGATACACTCTTTAAAACTATGTCATAATATCAGGCCACTATAAAATTCAGTATGTGACTTAAAAAAAGTGACAAAAGCAATGAAATATTTATGAAGTGTATCTGTGCATGTGTGAATACAAGACACGCACGTCAAGCTAGCCGCAGAGCCTTTTTTCATTTCAACAGAAAATACAGGTCAATCAAGAGGGTTCCCAAACCTCCAAGACCTATACAGGCCTACCTTACTATCCTGCTATCTCAGTCACCGTTAATCAAATTACTTGCCATCCTAATCTTTTTTATTTCTTTAATCTGGCATTCTATTGCCTTGTATGTCCCCTGGCTGCCGGATCATTCCATCTCATGGGCTCTCTCATTTGGCTGCTGGAAAGTGGTAATCTCTTGGTCCTGACACTCTCCGAGAACTGGCCACAGAATGCGTTCCTTGTCACTCTTTCCCACATGTTCTTTGTCTCCCCACATCTTTCGCTCCAAATTCCTCCTCCTCCTTCTGTCGACACTGTGGCTCCCTTTGTCACTCTCTGTTTACTGGTGGTCACTAGTATACTGGGCAGTTAACGTGGTTTACTTATTTTAGTTATCTCCCGGAAATACAGCTGGATACTTTGCTGAGGCGATAGGAGCAGCTGGTATCCACATATTCCTCTTTCACGCGCCCATAACCTGCTTCTCCTTTTGCCTTTTTCCCTTCAACCACCTCTTTATTGAGTTTAAGATCGTTTTACAGGAAGCAGTAAATCTTCCTTTAAGTCGAATTATTCTGACTCCCACCGAACCACCACCTTTTAACCCTCAAAAAAGCGATTAACAGGTGGCGTGGTTAATCCGTGCACCTATTGTGGCCATCGTCATAATGCAGGTTCTAAAAACAGGGCCAGATCGGGCACCAAATATAGCGTGCAGTGCTGGGAATAAGACGGTTGGGCTTCTCATTCTGTGTAACACACACCAGCCTTCCACCATCACGTTCAGAAGTGCTGCTGAAAAAGGACGCCCCACACGCCGTTTGCGAACCCCAATTGCGACCCGGTGATAGCAAGTTAACAACCAGACTTCTCAGATATACTGGGAGAAAAAAAAACTTAACATAAAATCATCGCCGCTAATAAGTCGCTTCCTCGTCAGTAAGAAACGTCTTAACTATCCTACTTGTCACAAAACTACCAAATACAGGTACGCGAATAAGGCTGTCTCGGTCTTGAGACAGTCCAAGATGTGCAGCCTACATACATGCTCTGTATCAAACCTCAAACAATTTGCGTTTAGTCTCCCCCCCCCAGCAATCGTGGGTTTTAGTCATCCTGACATGTAACTCGTGTGTGCGTGATTTTGCGTTAGGGAATTATTTTATCCTTTATGTTTTTATCACTCCTATTCCCGACGATCGTGCCCGCATGGCATTGACATGGGCAAAACCCACAAAAAACGCGCTGTCACAACTACAAGGTTGTCGGATAAAGGCATCGATCGTACGGGTCCAGCAATGGATTTGCGATCTTAAAATAGCGACCCATTTAGTTAGCCTTCTGTATCAACACGCCCGTCAAGAAGGTTAAAACGAAGCCGTTGCATTCGGTGCTCCTTCTTGCCCAGTACTTTACATCGTTGATAATCCCGGTTTTGCATCTGACACTTTGTTCCGTGCGTGGCTCCGTGTCACTGAAAGATGTTATACGAAACGGACCAGATAAAGGGCAATTGCTTGAACTTACCCTGGATGAGGATCGGTTCTTCTGTACCGTTTCGGGTAGCGTGTTTTAATGTGTCGGATATGATCGGTTCGGTTCGGCAGATCGGATTTGCTGTATGGTTAAGGAGCGCCGCTCCCCTCCGCTCGCCTGCTTATCGTCCTTAACACATGATCGTCCAATCGGGTGTCGCCTCACGCCCCTTCGTGACACCACCCATCAGGAGCGGCACGCAACGAAAGCCACACTTCGCAGTTTGGCAGACTACAGGGGGCTTCAGCCCCCCTGTCCAAGCGCAAAAAGGTCTATTGACTTCCTGCGACGCCACTACGAGAAACTATGAGACTCTACAAGACCCCTACCGATCGGTGAAACAGAGACAAGTCCTCCGAAAGAGGACTACAGACAAAACGCACGAAGAAATTAGCATCCTTTATTTAAATAGATTTGAGGAAGAGACATTATTATTGGATTTTATCAGTGTGCAGGACGTCTATCCCAAGAATGTATATCAGTGTATTTCAATATACATTTATACTGCATGGGTATAGCCTATAAACATCTGTCTTAAAACATCTTTTCTTTCTTTTTACAATTAACATCAAAAGGAAAACAATGTTAGAAAAATATTCTGACAATTGTAGTTGAAAATAACAATATTCGCTCACTAGGTTTAAGAATTCGTCTTAAATAATAATGTAACATAATAGTGCACTTTTGGAAGATCTAAGATTGACTGCATTTTTACTTTACCAACATTGTCCGTAAGCATAATAACAATAAAACACTAAACAAAATCAAATATTTCATTGTAATATACATATACACACCTGGCCGTGTATATTACTGGACATCTTTCCCTTCAAAAAACTGAAGAGATTTTTTTATTTGCGATTTAATTATAAAAAAAACATTTCATTGCGGTATATTGTCACTAAGTTGAAAAGCCATAAATCAAATGTAAGACATAGTGCACAAGATTAAGAGCGGTATTCCAGTGTCCTCCTAATCAAATAAAATGACCAGACTGATACAAGCCCAGTTAGAGAAGCGGTCTGCGTGTGGGTTTTGACAAGATTATTGCTGACCAATATCAGCAAAGGAGTTCATCGTCTCGGCTTTTTGGAAAACCTTCACACACTCCTGCTGCTCCCATCGGTCTGGTTTTACTGGCCGGATCCTGTCCGCACGGCAGGATTATCCGGATCATGCAGGGATCCCTGCCGACGCCACTCCACTGTACCGGAAACTGAATTACCGGTTAAGCCTTGAACGAACAGGTGTACGCATGACACGGACTTATCCTCTCCTCACACAAAGCAGACTAAGGTCACTTAATTGTCCCTCCCGCTCCCCGAGTGCAACCGTACATCCCAGTAACATTCTCATGCTTGACATACTGTCTGAAGGAACTGGGCATTCCAGACATGGTCGAAACGCAACGTGCAAGATTACTAAAAAATAAAATGCCGCTCGATGAAAAAGATTATATCGGGACTACGCAGGCGCTGGTCTCTAACTGGGTCTTTGGAAGTCAGAGAACTTGTCCTTTTATATAGAAAAAATATAACCTGCCAATGTCTTTGCAAGCATAAAATAGCGTACAAAATACAACGGGACGAGGACTACTTTGGCACCTCAAAAGCTGGGCATGGTGATCAAAGCAGGTTCCTAGATATGCCTTTAATCTCAGAGCCAACGCGGAGACCGTCAGATCATTAATAACGTCACCGCGGTATATTCAAGCAAACGATAAGTTTTCCATGTACAATAACGAGTCTTAGGTTTCAACGTTAGAAATACCCCGCTGACAACAGCACCATGTTAATGGTACAGTACCTTGATAGATCAACAACTAAAAATTAATTTCAACAGCACGAAGACCAGGTTTTCCCCTTACAAGACTCATGTTGTCAGTACGTTATGTAAATAACTTATTTGATCGCAGTTTTAAATTCATGAGAATTCATATCCATAAATAAACTACTGCCAGCAAACGGACTTTAACTCGTGATGTTGGCAGCCGGGCCAGGCACCGCACGGACACATTGACAGGGATAAAACGCGGGAAATACTGCTGGCTATTCAATATGGAAGCACATAGCGTAAAATAAAATGGCGATTTGTCTCAGTGTAGGGCGAAGCCGCCTCTTCATCGACCCGCATACTTTTACGCGTTAATGCTCACGTGTGAAGTTCACAAATGCTGCTTCATGATTTCATGAATGAGCCCCCACCCTGATCGTGGATCAGGTAGCGTAAGCCGGGATAATAGGGCAAGGCGACCTGATCCTCAACCAGGACCTTGTGTGGGCATTCAGCAGAGTGTCAAATGTTATCCAAGAGTTTGTCTGATTCTCTGCATAACTTGTTCTATGTTCATCGGCTGCACTCTCCCTGGGTCGTTTTTATCCCGACCTGGTTGTGTAAACGTAAGTTATAACCTGTTTTCATCATCAGCTGTATTGATGTTCTGTAATTGGTTCGGTCCAGAAAATACCTGCAGCAAGAGTAGACTGACCCAATGGGCTCCCCGGTTCCGAATGGAACCCATCAACAGCAGCACCGAGTGCATATTAAGTCTGCAAACTCAACACAAAAAAATGGAAAAAGTTTTTTAAAAATGGAATGTTCTAGTCCTCCGCATCTCTTTCACAACCTCTATCCTTGGCCACCTGCTATACGTCACTCTCAGCCCCTGGGTCCTCATCTGGGCTGCCCTCAGCCCCTCTGGCCCTGGCCCGCCTCCCGCAGCCCGACCAGCTCATTCCCTGTGGGTAGCCGGCAAAGGTGGGGCTGACGGGCAGGTACTGGAAGATGCGGTGGCGTCGCAGGAAGTCCATGCCGAACGGCAGGTCGTAGGAGCGCATGCCCTCCAGCTCGGCAGCGCTGTAGCGTACGCCCCGCTTCAGCCGGCGGATGCCCCGTTCTGCCAGGGTGCCTGGGTGAGGGAATGGGGGCACAGCAGGGGTTATAAAACATATACCTTACTGACTACAGTATCACATCATTAGAATTCGTTCATATTCTGTTATTATATCCAGTATAGCAGTGTTTCCTAACCCGATCTTCGGGGACCCACAGTTGGTCCATGTTTTTGCTCCCTCCGAGCTCCCTGCCAGACAGTCCGGTAGGGAGCTGGGAGAGAGCAAAAACGTGGACTGTCTGTGGGTCCCCAAGGACCGGATTGGGAAACACCGCCATACAGTCAGCCTGGTGAGCCTGGATCCTATCCCAAGAAGGGAATAAGGGAGGGAACACCCTGGATAGGATGCAGATAGTCATACAACATTAAACAGCACTGGAAGCAGAAACCTTTGGGATGTAGGTCCTTAATTGCTATGCCACCTGCTGCCCATTCACAGCCACTACAGGCGGGGTAGAGGAGCACTTACCTGGAATAGTGTTATCCAGCACAAATGCCACAGAGCCTCCCACAAACATCGCTGTGGTCAGAAGCACATTGAGGACCTGGTCAATCTCAGCAATGCCTGTGTGGAGTGGAGGAGGATAGTGGTTAACGGTGTGTTGATGTGTATAATCAGCAGCCTAAGTACAGAGTATGTTATGGGTCATCATGAGAGACATCCTGCATAGCATATAATGGCTAAAACAAAGCTGAAACTAGAATTTCCTCCATGGAAGATGCATATAATCTTAATGGTCCTTTCTCTTTGAGTAAGGTTTTAGAAATCCTCCAATCTAGGTCGTCTTATAAGTCACCAGGCCCAGATGGGTACCGAGCTGAGTTTTATAAGTTATTCTGACCTGAATTCCATACAGTACTCATGCCTGCAATGCAAGACCTACTAAACCATGACTCAATAACTGATACATGGAAAAGTGTCGGAATCTGCTTGCTTCTTAAGAAGGGAAGGGACCCTCAACACTGCTCCTCATACTCACTTATCAGGCTACTTAACACTGATTGCAAAGTTATTGCTAAGGTACTTGCTTGCTGATTAGAGGTGGTCTTTCCTAAAATAATCAAGCCTGACCAGACAGGTCTTATGAACACACATTATGGGGCAGACAATATTCCTAACTAATTAAAGACTGCTGACTTTTCTAGAAGAATGAATGAATCTCTCTGCCGTTATGGAGTCTCTGGATGCAGAGAAGGCTTTCGGTAGAGTAGAATAGAACTTCCTTGTTGCAAAAATTTGATTTGGGCTGTAATTTTATAAATCTTGTTGACTTGCTTTATTCCAACCTTCTAGCCGCAGTCACCAATAATGGCCTTACGCTGCAGCCAATTCATACAACACAGAATTAGGCAGGGTTCCCCTCTCTTGCCCCTCCTATTTGCTTTGGCGACTGAACCATTAGAAGAACTCGCCAGAACCAATAATAATGTTAATCAACATTGGTGCTGTTGAACATACAATTTCTCTGTGTGCCACTGATGTTTTATCATTTCTCTCAGAAGAGGAACAATCTGTTTCCACTCTTCTTGAGCTCACTTCCCAACACAGCATTTTCTCACGTTATAAAATCAGTCTTTTGAAGTCCATGGCTTTACCTCTCAATGTTCAGCTGAATACAGAAGCTTTTAAGTATTCTGATATTTGACAACAGACCTTAATGACTCTTTGACATGAACTATGCGTTTCTTGTAAACAAAATTTCCACTGATCCTGGCAATTGGGGTTCCCTCCCTACCTCCTTTTTTTGCAGGATAACTGTATTAAAAATGAATATATTCCCAAGATTACCATGATATTTATGTAGCGCTTTCTTTAAATCATTAAAACATATTTTAGTTGGTTTATTTGGAATAATAAAAAGCCTAAATTAAATATTCCAGCTTAACAAAGCCTAATGAAAACGGTAGTGCAGGTATACAGAATTTCCAGTTTTATTATCAGTCCATCCAGCTAAAACATTTTTCCACCTGGTGCGCTGGCAGACCCAATTCTTTTTGCATTAATACAGAATCATTAGCTTGCTCTCCTTCACAAATAAAAATGTTGTCTTTTATAAGCAATTTAAAGACTAATGAAAACATTTCTGAACATTTTGCTATAACCAATACTCTTCTAGCGTGGAAGGATAATGACGCATTCCTCATGGTTTCTCCTTGTCCCTCTCTCTCATTGCCAAATGTGTTTAACCCAGACCTTCCTCCTCCTCCCATATTATGGATATGATGGAACTGCTACTGGAGATGGCAGAAGTTGAAAGTATTTCGATGAGACAGCCTGATTCATACTGCATTATCTCTCGACTCTTTGGTATCACTGACTAATCTAAAGAGCACTGGAAAGCGTGAGCTAAAGCAGGTGTTTAAATGATAAGAACTGGATTCTCTGTTTGGAAGAACGTGTTTCTTAAATGCACTTAGTGTACATGAGCTTAATCTCAAGTTTATCAAAAGAATTTATTTAACTCCAGCCCACTTTTCCCAAACAGATCGGACCCATGCTTTAAATGTCAGGACATTCTTAATATACGTTTCATAATGTCCTAAGTTATACCTTCAATGCTGTATTTTAAGATCGGCTTGTAGAACTGGTACCAGTGGGGGTGTGTGTTTGCTGTCTGTGTGTCTCTCAGGCTTCCCTACCTGTAACCAGCGGGTTCTCTCTGAGGTAGCTGGGCAGCATCAACCCGAAGAAGATGGAGAACCCCAGCACGAAGAGGTTGCGGGAGGAGTTGAGGTCGATGAACTGCAGGTTGGAGAGGCCCACGGCGGTGATCATGCCGAAGAGCGTGCAGAAGAGGGCGCCCAGCACCGGGTCCGGCAGCGAGGCGAACAGCGCGCTGAACTTCCCCACCAGGCCCAACAACAACATGAGGGCTGCCCCGTACTGTATCACACGCCTGCTGCCCACCTGTAGGAGGAGGAGGGGGAGGAGGAAGACGACCCAGGTCAGAGGAGAAAGACAGGGCAAGTGCCAAGGTCACCTGCCTGCTAATACTGCATCACACATTCAGCACTGGATTGATCAAGGTTTAAGATGTGCTACTTAATGCTCACTCATTCAACAACACCCTGTACGGAGAAAAACGGCATACAGATACGATAATAATAGACAATAGTGCTGTGAACACAGACATTTCAATTCATATGGAGTGCAGGTGCAAGGAATATTGTACTTTTTCATATTGAGTAATATGAAAAGACACAGACACAGACAACACACACACACACACAGTCGTGTAATCATGCCTTTATGGGGACCGCTCATTCATTTCTATGGGAAAAATGCTAACGCTAACTATGACAACCTTAAGCCCTACCCAGCCCTAACCATAACCATAAGAGTTTTTGGATCTTTAGTTTTTTCATTGCAGTCACAGATTTTTATTAAATTGAATTTTCTCTTATGGGGACCAGTTTCATCACGGGTATTCATCACGTTGTGGGGACATTGTGTCCCCATAAAGGTAAGTTATACTCACACACACACACACACACACACACACACACACATTTGTCTCTCTCTATATATTCTACCCACTGTGCCACTTCATATTGCTATTTTGTTCTGGCTCACATCACTGTACTACCTCATGTTATAATATATAACAACATATAATACATGTTGTTACATATATCTTTTAGTAGTTAGTATTTCATACTTAGTATTTTTTGTAGTGTAACATTACACTATCCTGTTAATTGTCTGTAGTCTGTGAAGAAGGTATTCAAGTAAGAATTTCACTGGACTTTGTGCACTGGACTTTGTACATGACAATACAACTTTAAATCTTGAAAACCATCCAGGAAGCTGGAAAAAGGCTTCAGATTGTATGCATCATCATATATACACAATTTCAAAGGTAAGAAAACAAAGCCAACTAACTTAGCTAAGGCTAACACCGTTACAGCTTCCAAACAATCAGGGAAACCACACGTCAATGATACGTGAAAAGAAAGTATTTCTTGTGATTAATATGCAGTATGAAATGTCAGGGTGAGAGCCTTGTGCTGCAGATTGATGAAGACAAGTGAGCAGCCACACAAGTTAACAGTAGGGAGGAAACGATTTAATATTCAGCTTGCTAATTTACCGTTAAAGTTACATTCTAGACTAAAACTTAGTCAATCCTACAGAATTACCGTCCCTTTCTGAGGTTAAGCACAGTATATGTTCCACCCCAGACTGTACTAATGTCAAGCTGTATGTTTACGAGCCTCTGCTTTCTTAGCTCAGATTGAACTGGGAAGCAGAAGAAACTTTAACATTAAAATTTGAAGATGCCATACACAGAGGCGCACGACTGCGTTTGGAATAATTTTTCTCATGACTCTGAAAATATTCTGTTTTAAATATCTCCCTGTCACCCATTCTAAAAAATGTAAAAATCAGATGATTCTTTAATGCTACCTACTTCAATATCACCTGTACCGTATGGAAACAGATAGTACGGCTTACTTGCTTCCGGTTTATTTTAAAATGCCAGTACTGCATTCCTTTGTAGGTTTGATTATTCTCCTCAACCCCCCCCCCCCTCCTTTTTGTAGGAACAGAAATATCAGTGTAGTGCTTGATATATTGTATAATTGCCCCTGCAAAAGCCCTTGAACACATTCCATTCGCTGCATTCAAAGCAGGCAGCAAGGTTAATGGACCTCAGTATCAGGCTTGCAGTACTGAAATGTGGTCAGAACAAGCCTTACTGCTGTAACAAAACAGCACAGAGGAGAGAAGGAAGCTGACACACTCACACTGAAGTCTCCCCAAAATGCACAACCACCAGCAAGCAGAGGGATA
The DNA here is from genome assembly GCA_026781065.1 of Mormyrops boulengeri. Taxonomy (NCBI): domain Eukaryota; kingdom Metazoa; phylum Chordata; class Actinopteri; order Osteoglossiformes; family Mormyridae; genus Mormyrops; species Mormyrops boulengeri. The sequence continues at coordinate 29,614,729 of JAODLD010000124.1, forward strand.
ATAAAATAAAGAACAAGGAAAAAAAAAATCACTGCAATAGTGGCTAAAAAGATACCAAAACATAAATTACAGCAAGCTAAAAACTACATCCAGAATCTCAGGGTACAAAACACCAGGGATATGCTTCACATGTCCTGACCTTCCATAAATCCTTTTCCTAAAATAAGTTGACCCTACTCAAACTATCAACGCCTGTGTCATTACTTGAGACCTGAACATGGCCTGCCGCTGCTGCCGTACCTCCCACTCTACTGGCAACCAGGAGCAAAGACTCTGTCAGACCACTGAGGTTTAGGCGTTACAGAGGTGTTACCGGAGTGTTACCTTGGTGATGCCCAACACTCCGATATTGGGGCTGGAGGAGGTGGAGCCATTGCCCGTCCCGAACAGGCCATCCATGACACAGGATAGCCCCTCTATCATGATCCCTCTGTGAGAAGACGTGAGGGTGCAGGTGAATTCGTCAAACCACATTCCTATGACAATCATTTGCATATTAACTCCAGTGCCGCCCCTGGTCAAATTGGGGCCCTAAGCAGAATTTTATTTTGAGCCGCCCCATATTTAAAAAAAAAAAAAAAAGAGACTAAAAAAAAAATCCACTAACAATCTTTTCCTTTTCCTGTGCACTCTTTCCTAACAACTTTTATACAACGTTCATAGCGGT
>JAODLD010000124.1:29617244-29628536 GCA_026781065.1 Mormyrops boulengeri
CAGGTCTCGGTGCGTGCAGCGTGCTACTGAACAATAAATAGATGAAATAAATAGTAAAATACTAGAATAAAATATCTAAACTGGAAAATGAAATGAGATAAAAGCTCTGAAGTAAAGAATTAAAAAGTAATGTACAATATTGCACAATTATGTGGCAGCAGCGACTTCAAGTGATCAGTGCAATTGCAAGGGTAAGTGACAGAGAGACATCAAGGCAAGCATAAAAAATTTCCACCTGTGCTGCCTCCCTACCCCTTCGTACATTAAATTTGCAAACGCCCCCTTGGTTTTACCAAGGGTGGGTGCTAAACCACTGATTGCCTGCAGGGGGTGCTAGAGAGACTCTCACTGGGAACATCTTGAAGAGCTGCAGACGGTAGGAGGTCCAGCCCTTCTTGGACTTGTAGATGGGGAGGGGCAGCTGAACGTCGCGGGCGTACTGGGAGAACAACAGCACCAGGAAGATTGTTCTGTAGGGGAAATACCCTAATCATGAGACACGGCCTCTTTTCAATCAATGTAAAATTAAATTCACAGGTAGTGATTAGCCTTGCAGCAATCCCAGAGGAGCTCTTTGGGAAGGACGTTCGAATCACACTGTATATACACACTATGTGCGTATAGCCAACTGTTGCAGTACCATATACTCACAGCATAGCGATGCCCCAGTGTTTTCCTGCCCGCTCTCCAGCGGCCTGGAAGCCCGACAGGCCAATGAGAGCCACCGTGGGGGTGATGGTCAGGGGGCCGATGTACTTCAGTAAAAATCCAGGCAGGCCCAGAGCCCCGATGAACACCTCAATGAGGGAAGACACAATGATGGCGCCCTGGATCTGTGGGGGGATGGGGATATGGAAAGGGGGGGGAAGGGACAGTGAGACTCCACCCTTTACTGCCCCCTCTCTGCCCCTTCCACTCAGATTTGCATAAAGTGACACAACAGTCTCATGCTATCAATTTTGTAACAAACGGAGACCCCCCCCCATTACCTCTCGGATCCGTGGGTGCCAGATGTGCTCTGTGTGGAGGAGCATGGTGTCATTTATCACAGGAGCGACTAAGTGAAAGGGAAAGAGAGAAAGGGAGGAGGAGACGGAGGAGGGAAAAAGAAAGAATTACGCTTTCACTCACGAATCTCACATTTTACTCACAATCAGCAGATGTTCTAATCCTGGGTGAGATTTCGCGTATGAAGCCGTGTGACTTTCGGTTTATCTAAAAACCTATGCATGCAGCCGGCCATACAGCCCTTTACAGGGAGAAGGATTTCAGCTTCCTCAGACTCGCTCTGGTGGAGGACCTTCGCTCAGCTGTCCGTCGTGTGACTTTACCTGTGCTGTTACACTTCCACTTGTCCAGGGACAGGATGGCGCGGGCAGGAGCCAGAAAGGCAAAGGCACTGGCCTGGAAGAGGGGGAGGCTGAGAAAGAGGACAAAGTAGGCACAAAAGAAGAATGATTTCTTTGAAGTTTATTTCCAGTGCAATATTATCACCAAACCAGTAGATGTCATTACTAAAGACACTAAGGCCTTGGGAATGAAAGGTAGCAAATGATCATGAGGAATGTGGCAGGTCTCCAATAATTCCACCAGAAAAAAAAAAACATATCTACTTTATTTCCGTAATTAGATCATTTAATTGACTTGATCAAGACACCATTTTTTATCAGCCACACTCCCCTAATTAGTGTTTTAATTCATTAATAATTAATGGTCAAAATTGCACCTGTAGAAGAGACAGGGGGTAGGGGCTAGGGTCTGACTCATCATGACAGCTCATGTGACAGTCAGCCACTTCCTGTGCTCGTCTTCATCTCTCCTCTAGAAAGCGGGAATCTTCTGACTCACACATGTAATTCACGAGTTCCAAGCAAACCAGCAAAAGTGTGCACTCATCGAACTTTAAACGAGAGACTTCCCTAAATGCGCACCTACTGTGCGCCTTGGCAAAATAAATACAAAAGACTTAAACTACGTTCAGATAAAAAAAAAAAACAGGTTACATTTTATCCAAAATGTGGTACCTTCGCGTATCACAGTCCACATATATGTATTTATAAATTATATTTTTAAATTCTATTCATATGTATACGCAGAAAAAAACTCAACCCATGATGTCCAATTCCGTAAATTCCATAATGTGATCATGACACTTGCGAGTAAAAACACTGGTAAGTTCAGCATGTAAAACCCCGTTTTGGTGACTCCTCCACAAAACCATGGTTGGAGAAGCGTGTTTGTGGTCCTGTAATCTCACAAATAAAAGTGGACTTTTACAAACAATAAAGCAGTCTGAAAGATAAATTCACTTCATTTTCTATAAGGATTTTCAGAAACATGGTAGGGGTTTTTTTCCATCAGGCTGCATGGTGGGGGGGGGAGAAAGAAAAAAAGAAAACGTTCAAAGCTTTCAGCGTCATGTGGTTGGAACAGTTTCACTTGCAGTCTATTTCCATCAAATCCATGGGGGGAGGGTGGCAAAAAAGCAGATATTTTCAGCTAGTAGTTGGGACATGTGAGTGTAGAAAAGCCCCACCTTTTAAAAATGACAAATTAGAGAGTGAAGGTTGTCCTGGGTCAGGGCTCTGCATGCGGCTTATATGCTGGATAACGCGCTCACACGAGCCGGTCTATTCACTTAAAAAGCCTTTAGCGTCTGAACGTCAGGACACCCCCAGCTACATATGGCCTTTTTTATTAACTACAGCTGCTCAAGCTCACCGTTAAGCCCCACAGGGGTTTACATTGTCCCAGCTGCTTAAAAGTGGAAAGAGGAAGCAGGACCGGGGTGACTATTTTACTGAATAAGATGAACATCTACAGAACGTCTTTAGAAGGGATTTGAGGAAGTGAGGAGTAGCGAACATCTGTGCGTCTTTAGCTTGGTACCACAAGGGGTTTACAGCCCCTAGTCATGACACCGTGGTGAGATTAATACGAAAAAAATCACACGAGCTCACAGTACCAATGCACACTTTGTACTTCTTCATAAAAAGCGGGTTCCCCTTGGCCTTCACCTGTGATGTCAAACAAAAAAAGACTAAAGGTAAAATCATCACCGGGGGGCACGTATGCTCATCACGCCTTTACTGGGCTTAATTCTCTTCATTACTCCTAAATTAGCTTAATTTTCACTGGAGGTGGTTCAGTTTGTTTTGTGCTTAAATGGAGCCGCTGTCTATGCGGACCGGCCAGGGAGGGAACAGCAGCCTCCCAGACGCAAGATCTCACTGTCATGATTTCTCCGCGTGGTCGTGTCCTTTCCTCCAAAAGCTGACAAGTCAAGAATGAACTTAATCAGCAGTTGCAGCAGACAGCTGGGAGGAGAGTCACCCTGACAGAGCAGAAATCTGCTGATTCTGGTTGGTGCCTGCTTCCACACAGGGACATTTTGGGGCTTTTTTTTCTTACTCACGAAATCTGGAAGCTTCAGCGAAACCTTTCCCTTTCAGGAGGAACCTAATGGACTTTTTCAGCTGGTGAGATCAATCAAAGTGAGTAAACATGCTTTGCTGGTAATACCCCACTGTTCAGTTTGAAGCCCCTAACTACTGTTTTTGAACAGAAAAACTGTGGCTGAGGTGGAACATAAACGGAAGAGAGCAGGGTAGACAGATGGAGGCCCTGCGGCGTTACCGGCAGCCCAGCGTGGTCTGCAGCAGGGTGGTGATGCCCACACAGAAGAAGATGGTGCCAATGAGCTGGCTGGTGGCCCACTGGTCGTAGCCGACGCACATGGCTTCTGCTAGGAGGAAGGGAACAGCGATGGTGCCGCTGAAGCAGGTCAGGTAGTGCTGTGTGTGAGAGAGGGGAGAGAGGCGGGGAGGAGGGCAGTCAAAACATGCAGGTGTGATTGTGCATAAGGCTTCTGTTATTTTTGGAGGGAACTTTTTCTGGGATTTTTTTGCTGTGGAGTGTGGGGAAATCCTTAACAAACAAAAAAAAAATATATATATATATATATATATGGGTGTGTGTGTGTGTACACGCACACACAGTACCAGTCCAAAGTTTGGACACACCTACCCATAAAAAGGTTTATTTGTACTAATCTCTATACTCTAGAATAATTAGAATTAGAAAGACATCAAAGTTATAAAATATCATATCTAATTTTGCACTAAGCAAAATAGTAGACAAAAAGTTAATTTGTTGGCAGGGGGGCAGCTGTGTGGGTTGGGACTCAGACGGTTGCCAGTTCAAATCCCTGGGTCAGCAGACCGATGTTACCATTGGGCCCTTGAGCAAGGCCCTTAACCCCAAATGCTCCAGGGCCTGGCTGACCCTACCTTCTCCTCCACACCAGTTTCATGAGTGGCCTCCTGGGATGCTTTTCCAGCTGTCCTGAAGGAGGTCCTACATACGGTATATGCTGAGTACTAAGTGGCCGCTTTTGCTTCACACTCTGGTCAAACTCCTTCAAAACCATTTCTACTGTGTTTAGGTCAGGTGGCCAGGTCATGTGACACAGCACTCTATCATTCTCCTTTGTAAGCAGCCTGGCGTGTCCAAACTTTTGACTGGTACAGTACGGGACGGGTGGCAACTCTACCCCCACGTTCCGCAGCATAACAGAATACCGGCCACTGCCCAGTGCCGAGGTGGGGGGCCCCTATCCTACAGCACACTTAAGTTACTTACATTAGTTTGGCTGCAGCTGGGTGTTTTACTGGAGTGACTGCAGTTGAGTACTTTGGTCAAGCATCATGGCGGTCTGTTATTGCCTGAGAAGTGTCTGTGACATTGTGCTCACCTGGAGGCCCAGAAACACACAGAGGTACCAGGGTGGCGTGTCTTCGATGGTGTAGATCATGTCCAGTCGCCTGGCATCCGCACTGTCTGTGCTCTCCACTGTCTCTGACACGAAGCTCTGCACGCAGACAGAAAGACAGGAAGACGGACATCTACATGTTATTTAAGAAAAACAACAATAATAATCCTGCAAAATTTCAAGTTTCACTCATTTCTCAATTTATGGGCATGCACCTGTGTAATAATATACAATTTTTTGCCAGCTGCAGCCTGGCTCTTCCCTGTTTCTCATTAGATAAAGGACATCTTTGTGTTTTATGGGACTTCAGTCCTGCTTCTCGGAGCCTGATACAAACTGTCCTAGCTGTGCACTTCACACCACTTAATGTTTCCCATTGTCTTTGAAGGCCACTTAAGGTCATCCTCCGATTTATGAGCCACGGTCAGATAAGTTGACGGTCGTCTCTGGCATTAGAGAGTCGCTTCTGCCCTCTCCCTGGCTGGTTTCTGGTCGTTCCCAGTGTCTCCTGCTTCAGCTTGTTTTTGTGTACTGCTGTCTTAGAAACTTTGAGCCTGGAAGCAGCCTAGCACTCTGTGTAGCCTTCTGCCAGCGGAACCAGGATTAAGCCAGGGTTTAACAATGCAGATTCTTTAAAAAAATTTAAAAACTTAAACCAACTTAAATGGTCTCATTTTTTTCCAGAGCTGTATATTGAATGGATGAAAGAACAAATGAATGAACGAACAAATGAATGAATGAATACACTGACTTTAAATATTAAATGACTTCAGTGACTATCAAGGTCATTCAATAGTATTTAAAAGTAATCCATTGATTCTGGGAATATAAAGGAGAGACCTGTCCTGATGTTTTTTCAAATAGGGCTTTTAATAATGCATAAAAACGTCAGATGTGAGTCAATATAACAATACTTCAAAATAGTCATTTTCATTCTCAAATATCTTCTGGGTTTACAGTCTGAGTTTGCCAAAAATTATGGTTACACTAGATAAGACATATTATCCTTTAGTAAAATAGATTCTGCAATCAAAAAAACTGGAAATTTATAAGTTTATTAAGAATTAATAGGTGTCAACAAATTCCAGTGATTCATTTCTTGTTTTAAGCGTCTCACCTCTTCCTATTAATGCTTAAAACTAAATTGATGAAAAAAATATGCCTCGTTAAAGCAGGGGGCAGACAGGCTGGATCAACATGCAATTTGGGAGCCTGAGGACCGGAAACCGCCAAAGCAAAGCATGCTGTTCACATAAATTACTGCGTCATCTATGACACAGTAAACGCTCCAAAATCACTATGGGTGACTCATTGCCGGGTACAATTCAAAATAAATGTGTTGATAAGGGGACGGTATGTTTGGGATGTGATGACAGCGACACAGGCCATGTCAGCGTTTAGACAAGCAGAAACTGAATCGAGGTCGGGACGCCAGCTTGTCCACCTGCTGAGCATTTTGTCCCCCCCCAAGTCAAAGCCAGACGTCAAGCCAAACTGTTAAAATGCTCGGCCTTGCCGAGAAATGAGTAACAGGCTGCTGGTTTGTTGCCTGTCCTGGGTGCAGCTGAGTTTTAAGGTATCAGGTGTGTCAGAGGGTGCTTGGGGGAAATCCAGAGTGTGACCCATTTTTTTTGCACCACCTTAAGGCAATGTCACCGGACAAAGCGATGGGCAGATTTCTCCTTTTCTGCAATGTCAAAACTGTCCCAAAGTCATCTATCAACACAAACCTACAGTGTCCTTGGCAGACAGAAAGCAATAACTAGTGTTACTAGTGTTTATCTGATTACAAACCCTAATTAACTTCTTTATAAGTTAGATTGTATTCTGCCAGTTATACTTCAGCTCCAATTTCACTCCAGTAACTTGTGGCGTACAGGAGGACCCCTGTGATTGCACGTGTCACTTTAAGGTGCCTTCTGTGAAATGCTGAAATGTGAGCCGTTGCCTGACCTACCAACCCAAACACTGTCAGCCCAGTTCTCCACTATGGAAAATGGCTAACTGTCCAATGCAATCTTCTCCATTATTTCAATTGCAGCTCTAGTGCTGCTAATTTTGAATACTGATGAAGATTAAGTAATAGGACATTTTCAGTGAGTCAACTGATATACCGTGCATGTCTACACATTGTTTATTCCTTCTTCATAAGGGCAATATGTAATGCAAAATAATGATGATAATAAAGAAAGAAATATTCTGCTCAGGAATCACATGAGAAAACTGAGATTCATATTTTATCCAGAATCAAGCAGGCTAATTCAGGTGTTCAGCATGCATGTATTACATATTGTGCTAATACACATTTCTGCTTTTCCATATCTGGAAATGTGCTGTATCATGGGACTATCTGAGATTAGCTGACACTGTCGAATCACCTTTAACGGGGTGGGGAGTCTCTCCTTGGCTCACCTATCACTCCAGATCAGACTGCATTCTCTTCATTCTTTATCAACATCCTCATACCCATCACTGTTCCTTCTTTTATTTTACGGTCAGTGTATTAATTTCCTCGTTAACGCAAACAGCTTCCTCCTACAAAGGTCGGGGGGCCCAGGTCCTGCGTGGCTAAGCATAAGAAAGGCTATGATGTAATGTACCCTCTACATGATTTTACATGCAACATCATTGCCGGTGTGAGGACAGGAGGCTCCAGCACTTCATCAACCACCACACTCCAGAGGTCGGGGTCTGACCCACCAACCCAAACACTGGCAGCCCAGCTCAAAGGTCAGGGCCTGACCCACCAACCCAAACACTGCCAGCTCAGCTCAAAGGTCGGGGTCTGACCCACCAACCCAAACACTGCCAGCCCAGCACAAAGATCAGGGCCTGACCCACCAACCCAAACACTGCCAGCTCAGCTCAAGGGTCAGGGCCTGACCCACCAACCCAAACACTGCCAGCCCAGCACAAAGGTCGGGGTCTGACCCACCAACCCAAACACTGCCAGCTCAGCTCAAAGGTCAGGGCCTGACCCACCAACCCAAACACTGCCAGCCCAGCTCAAAGGTCGGGGTCTGACCCACCAACCCAAACACTGCCAGCCCAGCACAAAGGTCGGGGTCAACTGCCCCGTGATGTAATGGCATCCCTTCCCAGGTGTCCCCCTGCCCTGTACTTCCTGTGACAGGTCCCTCTAAACCTGGAACCTAAAGGCCAGTTCATACTTCCTTGCACATGGCCTTTATATTTGCACTTCTGCCCTGTAACAGACACAGAACGGTTCATACTTCTGCAGTCAAGTCATCATAAAATACGCAAATTCTCACATGCGCAGAATGTGTGGGAGGGTCAGTGGTAGAAAAAGTACTTAAGTACAGATATCACACCGAAATGTGATACTACAAGTATTTAAAATTTAATTTATTTATGTAAATGTACTATACATTCAAAACTATTAATCTTACAAAAAGTAATCTATCATTCTAAATTCACTAAGACAGATTAGAATACAGTACTGCAAGTTACAATGCAGCACAAGACCTTCAGCTGAGTCACATTTTCTTTTTATTCAGAAAAAGCAGTGAAACTTGCAGAGCTTGCCGGTGCAGTTTAGCAAAATGATTTCTATATTATGTTGAAAACGAAAGATTGATTTATAGGCTGTAAACATATCGCAGGCCGGTACTTTGAGACGTCTTCTAAGCTGATGAAATCCCTTGTCCTCCACTATGGAAAATGGCTAAATGTCCAATGCAATCTTCTCCATTATTTCAATAGCAGCTCTAGTGCTGCTAATTTTGAATACTGATGAAGATTAAGAAATAGGACATTTTCAGTGAGTCAACTGATATACCGTGCATGTCGACACATTGTTTATTCCTTCTTCATAAGGGCAATATGTAATGCAAAATAATAATGATGATAATAAAGAAAGAAATATTCTGCTCAGGAATCACATGAGAAAACTGAGATTCATATTTTATCCAGAATCAAGCAGGCTAATTCAGGTGTTCAGCATGCATGTATTACATATTGTGCTAATACACATTTCTGCTTTTCCATATCTGGAAATGTGCTGTATCATGGGACTATCTGAGATTAGCTGACACTGTCGAATCACCTTTAACGGGGTGGGGAGTCTCTCCTTGGCTCACCTATCACTCCAGATCAGACTGCATTCTCTTCATTCTTTATCAACATCCTCATACCCATCACTGTTCCTTCTTTTATTTTACGGTCAGTGTATTAATTTCCTCGTTAACGCAAACAGCTTCCTCCTACAAACGTTGGCTGTAGCTGCATACATGCAGCACGCAGACCGAGTCAGGGGGCCCAGGTCCTGCGTGGCTAAGCCTTAGAAAGGCTATGATGTAATGTACCCTTTTACATGTGACGTCATTGCCGGTGCCAGGCCGGGAGGCTCCAGCATCCCATAAAGCACCACGCTCCAGAGGGCAATAAAGAAAAGCATTGAGTCAGGGGCAGTTCTGAGAGTGAAAGCACCTTGTAAATGAGCGAGGTCAGAGGAGAACGACCAGACTTGTCACAGCTAAGAGTCAGGTCACAAAAATGCCAGCTTAGTACAACGGTCGTGTGCAGAAAGGCCCCTCTAAAGCCTGTCCTGGAGGCAAAAGTGGGTCATACCTGGTACTATGTAATGAATTAGCCTCTCGGTGTATTTTACAATAAAGATACTTTCCAATCCTCTCCCCAGTCTTCAGAGAGATTATACTTGTTGTGCTCATTCTCTGCAGACTTTGCCGCCTTTCCTGGAGTTATGGAGAATAAGAAAAGAAAAAAAAAGAAAAAGAAAAGAGCTGATGATAGACCAACAGTGACTCCCCTACCTTGTCCTCGCCTGGACCACCCTTGGAAAAAATGGCCATGAGCTCAGTGTCTTCTCCATCCTGGTCTGCAGGGGGCGGGCCTACTCGATTAACCACCACCTGTCAGGAACAAAGTGGGGGGTGGTCTGGTAGCCAGTCTTTGACACACTCAATGGGACATCCTGTCTGTGAAGTCTCATAACTACACACACACACACACACACACAGAACAATACAAGGTAAAAAAAAAATGCCAGAAGAGAAGGAGATAAGGACAAAAATAATACAAATGGACACACAAAATGAGCCATGCCCTACTTGAACCTCCCAAAATGGGATTTCCTGAAGGCAACATGGGAGGAACACGGCTAGAGAAGAGCGACGAGCCGGCACAAGCTTTGAATCGGCTTTTGCTTTGCTACCCTTAGAAGATCCTGAGTAAACAGTATTCAATGAGAGAAAATGCTCCCCTGGGGATATCTAGCAAGGTACGACCGTACATAAAAGACAGCACGTCACTGAAGTGAGCAGGGGAGGCAACAGAGGACACTTTTAGTGAGTATTACATCATGTTCCTCATGCAGTGTTTTTGTCCCACATTCATCTTTTATGCCGGTTAGCACGCCATCAAGGTGGGCCGGGGAGTTTTAGTGAAAGGGGCGGGGCCTAGTCTGCATGGATATAATGCCAGCAAAATGCAAGGAAAAGACAGCACTACAATATTTAATAAGTTACTACTGGGAAAAAGGATATTAAATAAGTTTGGCTCAGTCGTGGCTGAAGAAGTCTTTTGTCAGGAAAGGGGGGGGGGTTACAAAATTTACCACCGAGCTTTAATTAAAAGTGCCTTTAATCAAGCCGTCCTGAAAAACCGGTCTAGGCCTGCACCGGCTTGGGTTTTTGGTCGCCACGGTTGCAGCGCGGTGCATGTGGAGCCAGCAGGGCTCCCAACTCAGAGCCCTGCAGGCAGAACCACCTCTGACTCCACGGGCCTGGCCATGCTGCAGCTCGTACGCAGGGCCGCCCCTCCCCGGTCCCGGTGTAAACAGCACCAGAGTAAAGTGACACACCCTCTCGCACATACCCAAAACGGGGGACGCACCTACGAGCTCAAGGACAATTAGCGATTAGCACAGAGCACATGAGCGGGATCCTGGGACAAGACCAGGCTCTACACACGACGCTGGGAGGAAAGAACAGCAGCCGCTACGACGACGCGAAAGCCAGCTACTCACGGGAATGGGGTAGAAGCCTTGGTCGTTCTTAACCTCGTCTTCACAGATGGCTCCCTCGCCGATGGAATCCACAGCCTTGGAGGTGACGTTCTTGCCCACACCCATTCCAGACGCTCCTTCCCCGTAGCTCGTTTTAAGATGTGTCCTCACTGCTTGTCCTCCTGCTCAGTCACATGCTCTGAGGACGGCCCAGTGGCGTCCCCTAGAGGAAACACCGGCACCTGTGAGCTCGGGCAGCAGTTCCCCTTCTAAACCACAAATTATCACTCACGGGGGAAGAAAAATTATCCGCATTAACATCTGGAAACTGTCAGTCTCTATTAAAATCTCCCCACAGAACAGCTTCACCTCAGATCAGCACGGAGTGGCATGACAAAATGTATGTTTTTTTAATTTCTGGAAGGTCTGGGACGTAGCTGGTTAATTTCTGCCACTACCGGGCCAATTTATACTGAAAACCAGCTTTATGGGGAAAGTTCGATCCATTCTGTGCCGTTATTACATTTTTAAAATT
>JAODLD010000124.1:29628758-29642570 GCA_026781065.1 Mormyrops boulengeri
ACCCATATGTAGCAAAAAGTGGGAAGTTATGAGAAGTTACTGAAAGAAATCTGTGTGATATTCAAGGTTACGTCAATGATCTGTTTTTCATCAACATCTACCATAACTCCACCTAAATCACCAGCATTCCTAGTTTAACCAGACCTGCAGCTGATCGTTGATTAGGTTTCACTGTACTACCTTTTCCTGATGCGTGCCTTTGTTTTAGCTACATAACCTGCAGCAATCTGAATGCTACTTTCAGCGTGTTCAGTGTTGGCGCTTAAATCTTTGCCAAAAAAGGTGTTGGCGCACCTCCGGCGGGAAATACTTAGCCATTCTGAAAGGACTGGGATAGCACCATGATGAACACATGGCACACACACACACACACATGCACAAACACACACACTGCAGAAATGGGGAAGATTTATTAAAGACAGTGTGTTAAAGCATTCTTCTTGGGGGTCATTTTTTTTTAACTCAAGCAAGACATCCTGCACTTCACCCAACTTCATGCAATTTAGGAACAGGTTTTCCCTAATTTACATCACATCAGATCCGGTGTCATGCCCGTCACCCGGTGAACACTAATCCCACACAGTTCAAATTATGTTTCGTTTACCCTCTCGGGAAACAAGCAATCCTTTGAATGCTCAGTATCATATATATATGAAAATGTTACTGAGATTAATTATTGGTAGTTAATCTCTCAACATTCCCAACTCAGTTTGGGTCAAAGGAATCCAGCGGTGCCTTAGCACGCAATTCATAACCTGCATATTTCTAAACTACCGTGTTAAAACGTGTCTTTGGTGAATGAGCACGGATGGGATTACTATACGCCAATCAACAACAGATTTACCTAAAGCAAGCAGAGTTACACATAGATTGACAGAAAACAATAAGCCCCCCATAACCAATGGGCTTCAAAACCTCACTCTTTCTACAAATAAATATCTAAATCCGAAAGCATTAAAACCATCTGTTAAAAAAAAAAACTATTACAAAAAAATTCACTTTATTGCTCTTAACAGCTCATAAACAGAGAAAGTGTAGTGTGACAGAACTAGAAAGTGATTTTTCCCTGTTGGAGACACAAGCGCACAAATCTGACCAGCCGAGTTTATTCTGGCGTGGTGGGGACCCCCATAAACAACCTATGTGCCAATGACCCCATTTCCAGGTGCAATGTAGATGTGTCACTGTGGTGTGGTAGTGCTAGATGGAGGGAACTGGACAACCAGCCTTATTGAGAGCCACGACCCGAGGCAGTGGGGGGACACTGAACCCTGAGCACTGGTACTGCTGTCAAGCCATAAATCCCCACCCTAGGGAACCCACATTCCTCGTTGCTGCTAATTCAGGGAAGTATTTGTTCAATTAGCTCCAGCAGCAGGGGGGTGCTAGACCACCTTGTAACCGTGGATACCAGAGCTAAGGATCATGTTCTGTGGGGCACGCAGGACTAGGAGGAAAAAGACCCCCGCCAGCTGTGTGAACAGTGTGTAGGGTCTGTACTGCAACTGGAATGGTATTTTACTCTTATACTGATACCCATGCAACTGGCACACTGCTGCCTCAGAATGGGAATGAGTAGTTTGGGCAACCTTATAATTAACACGTAGATCATTTGGGAAATCACTTAAAAACTCCACAAAGTACAGAAACCTTTTACTGCCTACAAGCGAAGTGACAGAATGTAGGAACGTCTCAGACCAGCGGGAGGGGCAGTCGCCACGGAGAGACTTTACATCACCATTTTTATTCGGAGATGAGCGAGGGACAGGGCCCGATGGGCCAGAACACACAGCGGCCGTGGGAAGCTGATGTTGGGCCAAATTCAAAAGCAGACACAGACACGCCGCTGGAAATCAGCCGCTCCCTAACGGGGGGGTGACAGCGGTGTTATGAAATCTGAGCTGAGACCCTCTGCACATCCTCCCTGCCCAGCCATCTCCATGGGACCTTAGGGAACGGGGCCAATGTTTGGGAACTCGGTAAAAAAAAACATAGAACTGATCAGCTGGGCATCTAGGTCCAAGTGTCACTGCCAATTTCTATTCTTGGCTTAATGCAAGACAGCCGTTTCTGGTCATTTAGCCAAAAGAACTGCGAACATAATGCATACGTGCAATGTCATCTACAGGAAACTGTACATCTATTATTGGTTAGGGTCTACTCTCATTCAAGTGTAATTAAAGATGCTTAAAGAATACTGATAACATGACATAGTATATAAAAGCGCACGTGTGGGTGGTAACCTGAAAAGAAGACAAGCAGGCACTTTTTTAAAGCAATTATTTACCTGCATGCTTTTAAGTGAACTACAGCTAATATCCATGTGCCAAAGGGCCTGTGAACACTGGATAGCAGAAGGCAATACGAGGTGTGATGAGGATGTTTAAAAGACACCCCCCCACCACCACGGAGCAAACTGATCTTTGATTAGCCGTCATTCTGCAGTCTTTTGTTGGCTTTTATACTGAATCGGAATTTAATAAACTTGCGCAGCTGTCAGGTTCATACAGACCATAGTCATTGTATTTATTTATTTTTTAAAGCAGCGAGGACATGGTCGCTGCATTTGGAGAGAGAGCAGGTACAGGACTGATGAAGACAGGCAGGAAAAGGGTGGGGATGTTAGATAAGGATAAGGACACAAAAACACAGCCAAGGTGAGCCGGGCAGATACGCCCGGGGTGATGCAATTCCCAATCGGCACTGTTTCGTATCATGTGCTTTTTCTCCCCTATCATCCACAGTAAGTTTACCCGCCGCCCCAAAGATGATTTCGGCGATTGGTTTTGCAATAGAAATAACAAGGTCTCAAACTAAGATGCACTACTTGCTTCCAGCACGCGGAACACGCCCAGCATCCAGGAGTCTGATAAGACGAACGTAGGCGCGCGCCGCAACATACCTTAATTCCTCACGGCAATCGGAAGTGATATAATTCACATGTACTTTATGCTATCTAGCTACTCACTAATTGCTAGGCCTACTTCTGTTAGGGTGGGGCAGTCCGAGGTCAGGGGATGTATGCTCCTGATTTTAACACAGGGCGAGATATGGTGTGCATGCGTGCTTGGAGGTATCAGGAAAACGAGCAACTTCATCCTTTCCAAAAAATAGGATTGGAAACGGCTCGCCTGGAGTGACAATTTGTCGGAAATAATAGAAATAAAAAGATCAAGTAAAAGTTGGCGTGTGGGACTCCCCATCTGTATAGCGGATAGATATGCTGTAGTGTCCTAATCCACTAAGGTGACATTTGATGGTAGTCTAACCCAGAAAGCCCCACATCGCTGTTTGGGGATTTACGGCGGCGATGCTGGCTAAATATCAGTATATTGTCAGTTATTACTTCATATCCTAGGTAGTGCTTTTTGGTCATTTAAAACACCGACCTATTTCTCTGCAGGGTCCGCTTGTGTAGCCTGGATCGCGGTGACACCGAGGCCTGTACCACAAGGCGGCGTCATTGTTTATGGGACGCCAGTCCATCGCAAGACATGCGCGATAAGCATGACTAATGCAAAATCAGATCCGCACCAACATTCCTAAAGCATTGGCTGGACCATGAAATCAATCTTGAAACCAGGCTTTCGTCAATCGGGCGACTTAAACCTTTTATTGCGGTTTTGAAATGGCACGACACGTAACATGAATGAACTACAGTATTTAGGGCACACGTAACGCAGGAAACTCCTTATCGGGGAGATAAACTGTCAGTTACAGCCAGTTACGAGCCATGTGCAGGAAAGTGCCGTAAAGTGCCGCGCTAATGTCACCGCTGTCACTGATGGGCACCTCATGCGGACCTACGGAACCGTTACGCTGTCAAGCGGACTCGATCTAAGGGCAAATATGCGCCATTTGTTATATTTACCCAATTCTTATACATATAAAAAGGCGTCCCGACGTCACAGAAGACGACTCTCTCCACTCAGCAAAGCCATCGGTGGAAATGTGAGAGCTAGTATGTCTCGTACTGTGAACCGGGTACGACCGGCTTTCAGATTAGAAAGGACGGATTTTAACTACCAACACAATCGGCTGCCTTACCTGCTCAGGGCAGGATATCTGGTCATCCGCCGTGATTTTACCTCCATCTGAAGCGAAGGCTGAATTTCTATCCATTATGGGGCCGGTCCCTTTACCACTACGCTACCTACTGCCCGGTATCCTCCCTGCCCTCGGCTGCGATGCCGCTCAGAACGATGCCTTTCGCCAGACAGCGAATCCATGTCGTGGATTCATATTAACCTAATTATGGAAAGTCAGTCTCATTATACAGATACTAACGCGGCTCTCGCTTATGCGGTAGCAGCACTCTAAATGGAAGAATAAGCGGTAAAAATAGCGAGTTAATTTCCGTTCCAAATAGCCTCATAACGTTCATATAAACGTGAGGCCGCGCAGGTTATTGTACTTACTTGTCAGGGGAAAGTGCGATTCAAGTGTCCCCTCTTCGGTCAGGTGTCCTCCGCGATGATCTCTGTCGATCGCTCCCTGGATCGGTGGTGCTATTCTGATTTAAGCACCCCAAAACCTAACACTGGCTTTAGTTCTTTTTAACACATATTGAGGATTCTGGCGTTTCAGTCCGCGTTTATATCTGCGTATCCGTGTTCCTGTGCATGGGAGCAGGTACTCTGGTAGCGACAGGACTCGCGTGACTGGCCGCCGGCTCAGCCCCGCGCGCACACGCACACGCACATAAACACGCTGAGTGGTTCCAGCGCAGGCGCGTCACCGTCGAAAGGTGACGTCAGCGCCGAGCCCAACCTCAGCCCGCCCCCGGGAAGCGCGTTGCTTCTGATTAAAGATGGTAATCTCACAGACAGCTTTTTCGAAGTTACTATCATGATTATTATTTTATAATTTGTCAAAAGATTGCATGAAAAATAAACTACCCAGTTTTTAGGCCCAATGATCGTTACGCTGCCTTTGCATCGTTCTGTGTCCCCCCCCCACCACTAATTTGGGAACTCTCGACACATCCACGACTCCCTCTAGCGATAGAAGTGGGTCATCATCTAAATGACCTATTTTGAGTAATTCCCCTTTTGACATGGAACACCTTTGCTGATGAAGTTCAACCATTACCGGAAGAAGTATTACCAAAAAAGCTCTATGTCTAAAGGTTAAAAATGCAGTACCGCAAGATAACGTATAGTGATAATGGAAATATTATGTCATAAAACGGTTAATATTTGTTTGCATTTCCCTATACTGAGTTTATGCTCCTAGTTCAGTGCGTTTCGGAAGTTAAAGTAATGTTTATCAAAGGAATAAGTAAACGTAAACTACTGTCTAAAAAACTGATAGCTTCTCACCACATTATTACAACCAGCTCTATCCAAACCAAAGGCGGCCGACGTTTTATAATTATAATATAGGATAGTGATATTAAAACTTTTTTTGACTGGGCTCGCCAGATTAATATTCTTGTGGCGATTACCTCAAACTTACACACACTGACCCCAAATAAATTTTAATTATGAAATAAAATGTTACTATTTCAGTTTGTTGTGATATATGTATAGGCATATAATATGCTCAAATTATCATTTGATATTTACAAAGGTTGCAATTTCAAAGTAGGTCTGATCCCACCTGAAACCTAGTTCTCTGTCTTTTCCGTCACCTGCTCCCCCCACGCCCCCACGCAGTTTCTTGCGCTCCACGCGAGCTCACAGCGTTCATTGATATGGGGCGCTAATCTGTAGCGGTTCCACCACCTTTTAATTTCCGATCCAATCACTGAGAAAGTAAAATCATCATCCATCTGTTCTCGTTAAAAAACCGCTTATGCAACCCAAGACTGTGATGAATCTGGACCTAGCCTATATACACACTGGACGGGATGCTTATCCATCACAAGGAACTCAGAAATACAAGCAAGTCTACTCAACAACAGGAAAATTAGGCGCACTCACTCACCTAATTCACGTGTTTTTGTACTCTGGGAGAAATTTGGGGGTACCTGGACGAAGCCGACGTGTTGACGGTGAAGTGCAAATTGCACGGCACTGAAAGTTGAATAGAAAATGTAATCTACTGATCCATAAAACCGGCGATTCACGAGGTCATGCAGAATAATTAATACAATCAGGGTAACATCAGCATATGCGTAAATCGGTAGATATGACTGGAGGAAGAAAGTGTAAAGCCAGCGAAAGCAGTGGGACACGTACTACTTCAAAAACGAGTAACAATATTTAAAATGTCAATCAAATCATTTCCCAGTGAATATCCCTTACTCAAACGTAACGCGGAAAACAGGCCGTAAATGAGATGACACCAAACAGCAGCGTGCAGCTCTTGTTGGTCTACCACATTGCGCTCACACGTACGGACAGTCCTGACACATTCATTTCAACAGTAACCAGTTCCCCCAAATATCTTTGTATGGTGGGAGGTAACTAAAGATAAACCAAGGACAAGGACAGCCTGAGCTCACGGACCAGGCACGTGTGTAAAAGCAAAAAGTCAAAATATTTTAAATTCCGACGAAAATGTTTAGAACGTATATTATATCAAATTAACTCGAGTTTTGCCTTCAGTGTAAAACAAAATGATCGAGTTGCCCATACAAAAAAAATATTTTTATTTGAGAACATATAAGAAGTTAACCGTATCCATGTTAAAAAACAACCACGGGCAACTGCATTACAATAAGTGTTACACGGCAAACTTCTCAAAATGTAGGCCTGTTTTTTTAGGGGAAGGGGAACAATAGATAATCGATACAGTATTACAAAGGCCACAACCCTAGAGAGCGCAAAATGTTTCCCATACAGCAAACTCACACAAATACTACAGAAAAAAAGTATCGCGGTGAATTTTTGAGTCATTATAAAAAAAGAGATGACAACCCTTTTAAAACAAATTACTCTTTTTTTAAACAGATACTCCCGATTTAATATTAGCAGCAGCACGGCCAGGAAAGCCAAAAATTTACAAGACACTCACGGTTACACGCTAACGAAACACGCATTCCACCGCAACTATTGCTCATTTGACATTTAGGCCTATCATTAACAAAATACAGGAATACACATATTAGTTTCATACATCAATATCATATATCAGTTTCATATATATGTGTGCTTCTTACACACATATCAGCTTATTGTGGGTAGCGGGTGGGACCGGGAAAAACAAAATCGGCACGCTAAAACGGTCACAACCGCTTATATGACGTCATATTGCTAAAACGACGTCGATTCTGTCGATTACGTTTGAAGTATTCGGCCAGGAGGTAGATAATTTACGCCATCTACTGTTGAATGTGTATAATGACATTTAAACTCTAGTCCTCGAACGTTAGACAATCCCAAGTATTTAAATGTAAATTTAAATTATATTTGGGCCAATACAGAAATGAATTTGCTTCATGAATGCACCGCTGACTAAATCATGCCAGAAGCTAATTCCGGCTTCCACAGTTCTGGCCGGCGCAGTCGTTCCCGAAAGTTACTCTTCACCAGATGATCAGATGGGTGAATTAGTGACACATGTTCTAACACCGATCAGAAGTTTTTTTTCTGCAATTTAAATGGTGTGGATGAAAATTGTGTCCGATCTGCTGATCCCCTAGTCTAACCTAGTAGAGCTACGTGGGTAAATACTGGACACAGCAATCAGCGTCTGATTTAGCGTGGTAAATGTTGGTTTATTGCTAGCAGGTGTAATAACAATAAACATTCTATCCTCAATCACAAATGCATCAGAAATCCTTGTCAGCTTGCACTGAACCTGCAGTCTTTCGTCTCCGTATTCCTGTAGTGTAACTCTCACTGCTCCTAAATGTTCTACCACAAAAACCAATGGAAGATGCAATTGATATTTATACTTTAATTAAAGGAACATCTCCTCAAAGCAATGGGCATCAGCAGGCACTGAAGATGATGTCTCTAGGGTTGAGTTTACAGTACAGTACAGTCTGGGGTCAGAGTACCGACAAGCATGGGTAGTAAAAATCCCTTCCCCAAAAGGATTATAACTGAATGCCTGGTACATTCTATTAAAGCACTAAAGAACTATACCAGAGAACATGTCTGGTGTGTTCTAGGTAATCCCTCGCATGCCAAACTTTTTGTGTTCTCTCTCTTTACGAGTCACAGAAAATGGGAATCCCCCTGCTGTTCCTATCCTGCTCCTTTTTAATTAACCTGTTTTGAAAGGAGCTGAATTAAGCTTGGTTGTAATACGGTAACTGAGCTGTAAAGTGAGAGGTTTGATTATTTGCCCTTGGCCCCTTTAGGGCACATAGTCAGGTAAAACAGACCTGTTGGCACAAGGCAGGGGACTCCCTGGGTGGGATGCCAGTCCATCTCTGGCCACATATGAGCTATCAGCAATTTATAGATGCCAGGTTATCCAACTGTGTGTCTGGACTGCAGGCTGAAGCCGGAGTACTCAGGAAAGCCATACGACACAGGGAGAATATGCCAAAGACCTAAGTAAAGGCAGGATTTGAGTCTCGACTCTACAGCCATAAGCCCCCCTGCAATATTTTCAAATTTTGCAATATGACAGATATTACTGATCTGAAAAGTTTGTGGACATGGCTTTCCAAGAGAAAGAAAGAGTTGTAATTAACACAGGTGGTCTCCAACTCTGGTCTTGGAGAGCTACTGTCCAGTATGTTTTCGATCCTACCTGGCTTCTGATGAGCCACATCTGTTCCTGGTATTTACCTGAGAACAGAAGCCAGGTAGGATAGAATCATACTGGACAGTAACTCTCCAGGACCGGAGTTAGAGACTCCTGGATTACAGACATAATTAAAAATGAGGCACCATAAAAAAGAACAATACACCAAACTTAGTCATTTTATTTGTTTAGGAGGATTTCTGTTTTACGTCTTTATATTAGATATAAATTTCAGTTACAGGTCATTTATTACAGATATTAAGCCTCTGGATAAAACAATATTGTCCCCACTGAGATATGTCTCAAGTTAGCTACAGAGAACAGAGATTATTATTCAACTCTATTCCGGTTCAGGTGTCCACCTGTGTTCCTTTACAATTGTAAAATCATTTGTGATCGATCTCTATAACTGTAGAGTAAATGCAATATTGTTATTTTAGGTAGTCGGTATAACTCAGAGCAAATGCAAGGTTTGTAATATGCCTTTCTCAAAAAAAACCTTAAATAGCAAACTTTAGATGGACATACTAATTTTCTTCTTCAGTATAGTGATATTCAGTCCACCAACTTAAATAGTAGCCCTGTGACCCAAATTGGCTAAAGCTGTGAGTATCATCATCCCAGTCCAGATGATCCCCTGCTGAGCTGGAACGGTCAGCAAAGTGGGAGGATGCACAGACATGAGAGGCCCCAGGGCTGCAGCTAGCCACATACCACAGACCTGATGACACTCCGTTTTGCTGTCATATTCCTCTATTCAAAAACAAAATTGGTAGCAAAGAAAAACTGATCATTCTCTTCAGTAGTTTTCTTCTAAGCATCTACCCATATCCTTTTTTTTCCTTAAGACAGAAGCTCCCATAAGGTAGCAGCTTAGCTGTTTGACACACATGTAGTCCTCCTCTTGTTACACAGAGAACGTGTCTGCTGTGCTTCCCAGGTTCACTTTGCAGCCTTCACAAAGCACAGGGGTGGGGAGGGGGTGTTCTGTCGGTGTTGAGAATGCAGGAATGGTGCGGCATATTACCACCAAGTAGCATGGTGGGCTCCTCCTAGATAACATTTTCAAACAGTTGCATGGAATTCATGATGTTCTCATCCTAGAAAAGAAGAGAATAATGTACTGATGTGAACAACTGTGTTGTGGCATTTTCTGTGTTGAATGACAGAGGCTTATTTATCTGAGCTGTTGGCTGTGGTGTAAAGCTACCCTTGTCCCACTTCTGTAACCAGTCAACCAGGTAAACCATTCACCGCTGGCTTTTTCTGTGTCCCGGCGATACCTTTCGACAGGTCTCCATGAACTCCTCGATGGTGACTACTCCATCCCGATTCCTGTCCATTTTCTGGAAAAAATAATGAATTTAAGACATTTGGTCTTTGTGTAGACCGTACCGTTCATGCTTATGGTTCAAGCAAAGGACAAGAGGAGTCGTAAGAACCTAAAATACCCTAAAAACAGTCACTGTAACTGCCACAGTTTGAATTTGAACCCACAAAGGGTCCTACTGTTGTACCCTTGAGTGTGGAAATTGATATGAGGCAGACATAAAAGTTGCTTCTTTATCTTTGCAAAAATCTCAGTATAACTTGTATAGCTATCGTCTGATAAAAGGATCTGCAGATCTAAACAGTTGGTGATAGCCTAACTGCTTACAATGTGGTAAGGGGCTGGAATGCTTATGTGTGCTTGTGGTATCACACATTATGTAAGGGCTGAGTTCTGGTGTGGAAGGCGCACTTCCAGATGGAGCACTGGACAATGTGTGGGAGGTGCACCTGGAAGAACTTCTCCACATGCTCCACCGGGGCGTCATCCCGCAGCCTCGGGGAAGTGTACTGACCCATCATATCGTAGATGGATTTCATGATGGCCAGCATCTCCTGCCAGACAGCAAGCACATGAGTCAGTCAAAGCAGTCTTTGGCCAGCTATCATTTATGACACAACCATAACATAAAATAAATTAGTGGTAAGTCTCGTGCTGACTGATATTCTTTAGAAACATCAGCTAATCGTAAAATATTATCTGCTAGCTCCTTAAAATAAACTCTAGTCACACATAAAGACTCTGTTAGACACTGCCAAAGAAGGTAATGAATCCTTCTTGGACTCACACACCTCTTTGGTAATATATCCATCCTTGTTGATGTCATAGAGGTTGAAAGCCCAGTGCAGCTTCTCGGTCACAGAGCCCCTGAGCAGCAAGGAGAGTCCGAGCACGAAATCCTGCAATGAGCCCCACACAACGCAGTGGTTAAGGGCAGAGCAGCTGACTCCATCAGTATGCCTGCCCCCCGCATGGCATGCTGGGAACTGGCACATTTGATGATGTCATCACTACTGGTGCTTTTCCAATGCCACCAGGAACCAAACTGTACCTGAGCCGTACCGCAAACTGACGGTTTTCCATTGCAAAACATGCGAGCCGTACCTGAGCCGTACTAGTGCTGACGCAGCTCTGCTTATTAGCAGGGCCAAAAAGCGTGGCCAAACTGAGCCTGCTGCATCACCACCCTCTGATTGGTTGAAAGCATGGAGATACTAGTGATCTGCGTCGTTAAGAATGGAGTATTTGAAGGAAAAAAACAGCATATTTTATATATTTTTAATTAGAAGTTTCGCACATCATGATTTAATGCATTCCCGATAACTCAGAACTTGAAAATTTCCAACATCCTATTTAAAAAAGACCTATAAAACTGTTGAATGGAATGGATTCATAATGCAAACTCACACAAGCGAATGCTAATTCCTCTAGCGTTTGATGCTAGCAGCAGTTTTTACAGATGTGTTAGCGGAAGTTAGCACACAGTAAAAAAGAAAAAAAAGAAAAAAAATGGCACATAGTAAATCATGATGTACACCATGTGAACAGTAAATAAGCGTCTCTTCAGTTTTACATCACTGTCGCTTTCCAAACCCAGCAACACCTTTACCGAGCCGGCCCTTCTGCAGTGGAAAACCAAAGCGAGCTGGAACCGTGCTGTAACTAGTCTCTCTTCGCGGTACGGCTCGGTTCCTGAAAACCAGTGGAAAAGCGCCATATGAGACGTCACACCCATAATCCTCATGCACATTCACACTTCACAGTGGGTTTTTTTTTTTTGCTATATCCTGTTGAATGTTAAGTGCCATTTTATTCACATGTTGTACACCAACTCGTTGGGCAAAGTACACTGTAGGCATGCATAGCAAAGGCCGAGAGATACGGTCAAAGATAGCGGCAGGGAGCCCAGGAAACTGTAAGTGTTACAAAATAAACAAAGCACAGAATGTAAAATGTGGACACAGGCAAGAAGGAGGAGATGGAGTTTCTCAAAGTGACAGGGTGCAGAACAAAAATACTTTCTATTATCAAAAACTACATATTAGATAACATACGAAATCATGTCTCCCCCTGTCGCTTGACTGAGAGTTAAAGTCAAGGATGTAAAAACATGCCCTTTGACCCCAACTGTTTGATGCAACTTCTAAAGGTTGTGATTCCACAGCTGAAAAGTGCTTAATCTCCAATGTATTCTGTTATGGTCTGCTGTATTATCTTGTATTCGGTAATGTTTTGCATTATCTGCACCTTCATAGTTTCTTAATAATGCATTCACAGAATATTCAGTTCACCTTCATAGTGAATTCATATAACATTCATAAGAAACATGTAAGTGTGTGTGTGTGTATATATATATATATATAATTTGATTTGAATAATATTATATTCTGTTTGAATCGGTTGTGTTCTATGATGTTCTTTTGTGTTCTGTTTCATTCCATTGGGTTCTTTCACAGTCTCTTGAGTTTTTTCCATGTTGTTGTGTTCAGTCATGTTCATATGTGTTCCTGCTATCTTCTGTTCTGCTAGTACGTACTTATCATATCATGTTCATTCCAGGGTCATATTCACATATCAAAGTCTCACCTCAAATCGGATCGATCCGCTCCTGTCTAAGTCAAAGGCGTTAAACAGGAAGTGTGCATACTTGGAGGAATCTGTAATGATTTGGAGAGAGTTCAGTGACTGGTGGCCAACTTATTCAAGCTATTAATTGCCATTTAAGACAATCTACCAACTTTTTCTATGTATATTACAATTCCTGACCTCTTAACGTCTTATCATTCATCAGTATTGCCTCTCTATATATCAGAGGCAAACTCTATTTCTATATATCAGTTACATTACAAGTTACATTACTTGACTGCACTGGAGTCCAAGATGCCCCTCACCTCCTTGAGGAAAAAAGTGAGAATAGATGGTCTTGAATGTCTCTTCATCCACAAGACCACTGGGACACTCCTATTAGAGGGACAGCAAAGACTTGGGTAAATGGATAGAAAGTCTGTCCTGGGGGGGACACAGCAGTGCAGTCTAAGGCATAAGGCATAGGTCAGGCTGTAACTAAAACAGACTGGGAGAAATCAACATAAGGAACAATAGATAGAAACAAAGGCATACATCTACTTCTTTCTTTTTCTTATTTTGTTGTTTACACCGTTGGGTACGGCTATACAGATTAATTTATGTTTCCAATGTCCCCACCCACAGCACGACCTGTCACAGTCCAACCAACTGCCTTACCCCCCATCCCTCAAATCACACCATGACCAAAAACATGATGCTACCCAGAGCGACCATGCACTGCTCCCTATTTTGCTCCCCTTCTTACATTCTTGAAGCCCCTGTAGAGCGACTGAAGCTCCTTCCTGGTGAACTTGGTCTGGGCCGCCAGCTTGTCCAGGCCCTGCGGCTGATAGCGTGCAGCAGACAGCTCAAAGTCAATCTCGCTACCTTCTGCATGTGTGTGTGCACGTGTGTCAGAGAGAGAGAGAGAGAGAGAGGGAGAGAGAGAGAGAGGAAGTTCAGAGAGAGCGGACATGTGAGGCAGGAGATGTAGCCATGGGAGAGATGGAGGAGGAAGAAAAAAGGAGATAAAAAGAGATTAGAGAAATGCAGAGAAAGACAGAAAATAATTTCTGACATAGAAGGCAATGGAAAATTAAACTTAAAGTGAAGCAGCACATCAGCTAGGCAGGCAGCTGTGAGGTAAATGTGAGCTGGTCAATTGACCCAAACCCCATAGAAGCCCCCCCCCCCCGGCGCGGCGGGGAAGCACGCACCCCCCCGCGGCGGGCACAGGCGGGCGCGGGGGGGACGCCAGCCCAACACCGCGA
>JAODLD010000124.1:29652715-29672395 GCA_026781065.1 Mormyrops boulengeri
TCCCCAAACGAGCTTGATGGGCCGAATGGCCTCCTCTCGTTTGTAAATTTCTTATGTTCTTATGTTCTTATAAGATTAACCAGCCTGATTAACCAGCACCGTTAATGACTTTGTCAGACATGGTAGCAGAATCCCTCGGCTGGGAGTGTATAATACTACAGATCGATCCAGGAATATGAGGGGAGTAATGCATGATGAAGGCTGTTGTTCTCCTGACCTGCAAACACTACATAAAGTAGCGTTCTCCATCTTCTTTGAATCGGGGATCAACACATGTGGAGTTTGAGTTACACAGAATCATATTACAAAATAAGTTAAAACAACAAGCTACCTATCTCTGCTGTATTTCGATACCCTTTACTGGAAATATTTGTATCTTTGTATTGTATTTTCATGATTAAAATGTTCCACCAGAGGGCGGTCTAAATCTGTTTCTGAGATTTGGATATACCTTCCTCAGTGTTAATCAGGGTCATCTTGTCTGTCCTTGTGTCCAACAGAATGAAAAGAACACCAGCCTTTTATAGAAAAAAGGGTATTAAAAGATCCACAATCTTTTGAAAACCATTTAAGAATTCCATGAGGAATTTTTAAATGTTACACTGATTGATCTAGTAGCCATTAGCAGTTATCTGCTCTATGTCCCTTAAGTATGACCATCGACCATCTCCAGGATAAGGGTTTCCTGCCACTGGAGGGCACCAGCTTAATAAAATTCTCTGCACAACATTTTGTGAAACAGACCTTGTATCCAGGGGTACTAGAATAACCTGCTGCCAATATCTCACTGCAACTTAATTCATGAAGCTCAATTGCTCCAAAACTCATACAATCCATACTATATAAAGAATGAACGTCTCAAGTCAGCTCTTAAACTAAAAGAAATGCAAACAACTGCACATGACAATATATTACCTTCCACGTAAGTGCAACGAAAAGTGTAACTATGTCAATTGGGATACACACTCACATGTAAACTAATCAATAGACAAAATCAAAAGTATTTAAAAGTCATTTAAAAGTCACTGATCTGCACTGCCCTATTTCAGCAGATTATTGCCCTTTAGGGCTGAAATTACTATATCACTCTGCTTTTTAAATGAATGTAATTTATTTATAAGCCACTGTAATCATTCTGGGTTTTTTTTGGAATCTGTTTTATCTTGGCTTTGGATTTCAGGCTCACGATGACACCACCAAGGAGTCTAGAATACTAAATTGAATAAATCAATGTAATACTGTACTCGAGAGAAAAGCCTTCAGCCGGCTGCCGTGCTAATGTCACTGGTGAGGGTGTCAGGATTCCCACGGATAGCGGACGGTGGTGCGCATTTCAGCAGGTGAAGCTGCACGACGCCACAGGGGCAGGATACCCCAGAGACAGCGTGGCTGATGTTTAGAGGAAAGTGGAGAGAGGAAAAGTCAGGACTCTAGCTGAACATGATTAACTACAGAAAAGTCTGTGTGGAGGGGGCACGGAGGTTGTGTGTGAAATCATGAGTGCTTCATGTTAGTGGAATGCTGGATTATGCTCTCCCAGTGTATTATTACATATTCACCCCAGATAGCCCCCGCACCACCCTTAACCAGCACATCCTTACCTAAACTGCGAGAAATTAGGTTTCAAAGTCCTTGGTTGGACATTGAGGGCTGCCAATCATCCCAGATCCACTGTGAAATAGTCTCAGTATCGCCCCCTACCTGTCCCATCTGATGTTGTACCGGTGAGGATCCACTTGACCAGGCAGCACTTCATCAGTGCCTTGCGGGTCAGCCGTGGCCTCTGCGACTTCCCAGCAGCCTTCTGCATCCTGGGACTCGGCCTCCCGCCATTGGCACCAGCAAGAGGGGAGCCGTCCGCCACCTTCCTGTCGGCCTGGGTGATGGGCTGGACATTGATTTTGGAGTAATTCAGTTAATAATGTTCACACGGTTAAACACAGAGCAAAGGAAAGGAGGCCCTCTCTGGCACTTAAATACCCAGGTCTTCTGGGAGAGTAAGCAGGGAAGAGCAGGTGACATGTTTGTCACTCTGTGACCACGTGGTTTCCGCACCGAGTCCCCGATGGCCTTTGCTGAACAGGACACCCAGAATGCAGCCGCATCACCAGGAAGTGGCTCTCACTTTAGACCATGGTGTCTGATCGCAGATATTTGACTGTTTACCTACCGAATGTAACAATAATGACTTTCAGAAAGCAGGCAGTGCTGTAATTAAAGTCAAGTGATGTGGAATTTGACAATGAAACTGACTAAATACCAGAGGTGAAATGACATATTAAATCACCCAGTTGACATATTAAATAACCATTGAAAAGGCTTTAATTATGACACATAGGTCCAGATACATTGTCACAGCAGTATGTCTCACAGGGAAACAGGCTTGATGTGAAAACAGGGTGTGAGCTTATGATGAAGTAGAGGAATCAGAATAGGCTCAATTTACCGGAGAGGTAGGTGTGCATGTGAAGCCAGGGAAGTCTGATTGGAGGGCTGACAGATAAAAAAATAAATAACAGAAGGAGACAGAAGAAGTAAAGCGTATGGGAATTCAGGGAAGACTGACTGTCTGGGTGTGCGTGCGTGTGCATGTGTGGGCGCATGTGCTGTTTTAGTGTGCGTCAGAGTGTCCATTTGGCACCCGTGCTTATGTCGCAGAACAACATGTGCATGATTGTGTGTTTGCATGTGCAGCTATAAGGGTATGCGTTTGTGTGTGTGCATGATCCTGTACATTTGTACATTTTTACGATGTGTATTAGTGTCTCTGTGCTGTTGTGTGCATGCATGCATACCTGCATGGATAAGTATGTGTTTAAGATGTGAGGATGTGGGATTGTGTTTGTGTGTATACTGCCCTATATGTGTGTGTTCATACAAGCGTGTTTGTTCACCTGTACATACATACTTTCTGCCTGTGAATATGAGGCTTTGTTCTCGCTCATGTGACCCGAGTAGAGAGACACTCTGCATAATTTAGACACCTAAAAAGAGCATCAATAGGACATCAGACAGGAGAAATGTGCCTTTGCAGAGGAGAGGAGGGGAGGGGAGAGGAGAGGAAAGGAGGGGAGGGGAGAGGAGAGAAGGGGAGGGGAGAGGAGAGAGCACTATATAAATGTAACATGCATTCATTCATTCACATCCAGCAGTGACAGCAAAGCTGACGATACCCGGTGATACTGCCACACAGACAAGAAGGGCTGCACTTGACATCCTACAGAAGAACATTGTGTCAGGGGGAAGTCAGAGCTGTTTCAGCTTCCCTCAGGACTCCCGGCTGGCATCTTTAAAACCACTCTGGCTCGAAATGAACACCAGTGCCTAGAAAGCAGCATTATAAACCATCTGGAATTACCCACTTTCCTGCGTTGTTTTAACCTAATATGTGATCTGACCTTCAGTGAAATTCCATTACAAGGAAAATAAATGAAATAAGTGCACATAGATCCTGCATTTACTGTTATAGTTTAGGTCAAAAGAATGAAAAACTAGATATAAAGGATTTACAAACTTTGTCCCGCTAAAATGTGCACCAGTCTTTCCTTGTGTGTAAACCAAGATTTTAACTATAATAATAACGCTTCCAAATACTTTACAATTGTGTTTTTAAGACTCCAAAACACAGTATATTGCCTTCGAATGTAATACAACAGAAAACGGAATAAATATTCAGGGATTTATGCTTTTGGCCAGATCCAAGACCTCCATTAGCATTTGTGTTTGGTTTACTTAGCAGAAACTTTTATACAAAGCAAGGTAGTAGGAGTAGGCGACCCAGTTGCTGGAGTGCCAGTGTCCATCAGATTTTCTATCCTACTTGATGATTTACTATCTGCTCGAGATCTGGTGTGGTTCATCAGAGACCAGGCGGTGTTTCATGAAGCAGGATTTTTCAGTTAGCTTTGTTAACTTAAGCTAGAAGTCATGATCCTCCAGTAAGAGTTTAGATAAACAGCATTCCTATTGGACAATCCTGACTACTACCTTAAGTTAACCCAACTAACTGAGAAATCCTGCGTCATGGAACGCCCCCCAGGTAGGATGGAAAACTTGCTGGACACCAGCACAAATGATCAAAGAACATCTCAGACACAATTCACAAACCAACAAGATGAACAGATCTGAGAGAAACACTGAAAGGGTAAAATGATCTTATCAGCGGTGATGTCTCAAGGCAGGATGTAAAGAGGTGTGTTTGAGCACAATATGTTTAATGAAGGTCGAGCCAATCAAGACATGCAAAAGATGCAGCTGAAACTGCTGTAGTCTCCATCAATTTTTAAAAATATGATTATAAACATATTTATGTCCACAACCAAAGGATCATCTACCCAAAGGCATAGGAGCACAGGGCATAGCTCTGGGTTGAGCACTGGAGGGTGAGGATCCCCAATTTAACGGGGTCCAGGGGGTTATATTGGTTATATATCCCCGCCCTCCAATTCCCCCATAATTTACGCCCATGCATTTACCTGTGCTATACAGGACTCCTTTCTGGGACCTTCTCCTAAAACCCATTTATTTCATCATCCATACTGTTGCGTCATCTTCGACTATTCTGAATTAATTTATTCAATTTATAGAATTAAATGAAAAGAAAAAAATAGAAATCAAACAGATAACGCCATGCGAGGATCCTTACGCAGCACTCTGTTACGCAGCACTCTGTTACGCAGCACTCTATGCAGCTCTGCTGACAGGTTTCAGCTCCTGTGCGAAAGCTGGGGGCTTTGAAAGCAATAAAAGGGTTGAAATAGGCATGTGTGGCCCATCATAACCCAAATATCTCGTCATTACGGGCCGTGCGGCGGCCGAGGAGCAATGAGGGAGGTGCAGAGGAAACCACAGAGATATTTCAGGATGATACTAATATATCGATGGGCTTAACTATTTCTGAGCATGTCGAGAGAGGAAACCTCAGAAGAAAAGGATGAAAAGCGAGACCCTCGGTCTGGGGCAGCGTGGGCTGGGGAGGGGGCAGAGTCTTTAAGGGCATTGAGCCGTGATCAAACAGCTACATGGGGGGAAAACAGGTATGTGAGGGAGACCAGGGGCCCCTGGATGTCTGGTGCCAGGAGGACCTCCAGGTGAGGGGTCACACATGACAATGGCGTGTCACTCATCCCATCATCCGAGTTCCGTGCCGGACGTGTAACTGGACCAAGAACCTCATGCCTCACTGCTCTTGGGGATCCTGCGGACCCTGTCCCTCCCCAGTGTCGAGTTTCTCCAGAAACTCCACACGCACACACATCAGGGGCTCCCACCGATCCAGGCTGAGATGCACCCCACCCCCCCCCCCCCCCATGCCTCCGCTACGCCTTAAAGCTGCTCTCTATGGAATCCTTGGAAGGTCGCCGGGAGGTCGCAGCACCGTCTGCCAGCTGGCATCTTGGTAATGTACCGAATCTTATCTTACCGCCATAAATGACCCCCTCCCCCAACAAAGTAGCGCAGCTCTACCTCCCTCACTGTTGATGTTCATTCTCGCCATGTATCCCATTACCAATGCACAGCCTTCATTAAACAATCACAGTATGTCCCACCATGGCTTACACGCCCGGTTCCCCCAGAACACCACGTCCCACTCTCACTCCTTTGTCTCTCTCCCTCACTCACCCTTCTTCCCTCCCTGTTTATCCTCCCTCTGTTACCTTCTGAAATTTATTTTTCATGCCCGGCAGGTTAAAATAAACACTCAAAAGACAGTCAAACCGAACCAAAATAATTCCGAGCGTAACTGTCACATTACATCAAGCTGGCATTAATGGCAGGACGCCCAGAGACTCACTGTACTTTAGCGGCATGATTAACCCCCCCGCCCCATTCTGTCACAACGGATCAGGTCAGACAGTGGCCTCTCGCCATCGATATGTCTTCCTTTTTCACTTCCTTTCCAAGTCTTTGCATTGGAAGAAATGATTTCCCTGAAAGCATTCGGATTGCTTATATTTTTTGCGATTAGAGGGATTGAACCTCACAGTGAAACCCCAGATCCAGACCAAAATGACCCCGCTAAGGATTACATTTTAATGTCTTCCATGGTACTAAAATAGTGGACCTTTCAGTTAATTTCCATATTCTGCCTGTGTGATTTTTGCCTCCAGCGTTGGAATGTGTGTCGGACCTCTGAACACTGGAGATAAAGACGGACCTCCCCAGAGGGGTCATTGCGTTGATCCATTGGGCTAACTTAGGGTAAAATGTTTGGGCCTAGATGTCACCCTAAACCTCCTTCCTGTGAGGTCTTTCAACCAGTGTTAGTTGTTTCCAATTCAGTGCTGAACTGTGAAGGCTTCATGGTTGACAGATAACCAGATACCTGTTTCTCCTAAACACTCTCATAAGGTAGAGCTAGGTGATAAGATGAGGCCTGACAAATCCCCCATGACTGGCAACCAGCAAGATGTAGCAACCCAACCGGTCAACAAAGCCACACCCTAACCTATTTATACCCTGCGTCTCATCATGCAGTGTTGTCACATGGGACTCTGACAGTCTTGATTAAAGTCAAGAAGTGAAATGTTTGTACACAATCACTGAAGATGTGGTGAAGTTTTTTTTATCTCGTTTGAAAAAATTAATTATAGATTCTAAAGCCTTTGTGTGGGGCGGCAGTTATTAAGAAACAAGACATGTCACCAAAGTCCCAAGGGGAACAGCACTAAACACATCGACCTATGAGATTGATTTCTGTAAAATTCAAAGCTGAGCGCATCCCTCTGGGCAATAGCATTCGCTAATTGATTAATTACTATGATATAAATGAGGATACAGATGTATGATTAGGGTCAGAAGAAGGTAAGAAGGACAGAAGGTCAGTCCCGGTGTCAGTCACGGCTGTGATCCCAGAGAAGGTCCACTCACCGGGTGCATCTGGATCCTTTCAAACACACCGGAAGCAGGATAACGGAGAGGACTGAGCTAAGCATCATGGCCGCTGACTGGCCGAGTTCCCACACTCCTTAGCCTTCGAAGACCCACCCGGCACTGTCATCTCGCAAGGTCAGCCAGGTGCTCTCAGATTTCCCCAACGCCGTAGCGGTTAGCGACCCGATCCAGACATTTCATCCGAGGAGTCGGGCCGCAGTAACAGCACACTGGATTCTTTTGACTCCCTATCCGGAACCTCGCAAAAGTCGCCATATCAGAGAGGCACCAACGGAAACTGAAGTGGAGTGTCCAGGCTCAGATATCATAAATCCATCTTTGGAACTGCAAAGAAATGCAGTTTCTGAACAGATTAGTGCAGAATATGGGGTCCATCCATTACACTGGCGAGCTACCAAATCACAACTGTGACCAGAGAAGGGGGGGTCCTCTCGGTTAATTTTGCCTTAGTGATCAACCAGTTGGCAACCACTGCACTACAGTAACAGGTCAGTCTTCCTGTCTGGTTAAATAGCTTTTTGTCACTGGGCTATTTACTGAAATCATTGATAATCAATGCGCAAGTTGGGTTTGGAGTGAAATATACAATGAATAGCTACTGCTTAATATTAGCTAGACTGCAGTTTATAACTACATCACTTGTGCTTGTGAAATAAATGCACAAAAATCCATTTTGTTTTCTGTTTCCCTCAAAATTCAAATTTCTGGATCTGGGGTTTTATTTTGCTTTCCCCCACGTTCTGGAAAGGGAAGCGGCGAAAGCAGTATCTTCTGACGTGTTCTGTCTATTAATAAAAGCCCTGCTCCAGGTACTGCACTGCATCATGCATGTTTAAAGTCCCACATTCTGGGCTGGCTGAAGATTGGCCTGACGTCACTGGTGAACGTGTGCATGCTCAAAGACCCCCCCCCCCCAGTCCTCCTGCCCGACGCGGACCCTGTCTGCTGAGGCTCTGACCTCTCCTCTCACCTCATCATCTTTCCCACTCAGACAGAGAAACCTGCCCCATCTCATCTTCTCGACACGGCCCATTTACTCTCTTCTCCATCTTTTCTTTCCTCTCTTTGACCTTCACAACTCCCCCAGTTCTCTTATTCTCATCCACACTCGCTCTTCTTCTGCCTCCCTCTCTTATTGTTCCAGCTTTTTGTCCTGAGCTATGGTGCCGTCATACTAAAGGTATTACGGTATGGTTTGGTCGGGCAACAGCTCAGCACATGATGGCCAAACAGAGGGTTGTCAGGTTGGTCCAAAACAACACAGAGACTAAATAATAAATAATAAAATCAATAACCTGCACAAAGTGTAATACAGGGCCAAACCAACCAGTGTTAAGCTACTCCCATCCCTGGAGTTTGGAGGGAACTTTAGAACACTGACTAGCACAAAAATGGAAGAGTTTCTTTCATCCATGTCTGTTCGCATATTTCTGTATAATTTGTACATGGTATTCTGGTCTTTCTGCTGGCTAATTGAGAATGTATTATAATACACTCATTACAAATTGGCAATAAAATATCCTGAATATGTGAAATCCCCCCCCCCCCATGTCTGGATGTCATCCTCCATATTTCTAACATAATAAAAGAGGATACAAAGCATCACTCATCCCTGCCAGGAAACAGCATGATCACAGCAACTATTGTTCCCAACAGGACACCCAGCTGACAGCAAATCTGGGCAAAAGGTGCTGTTTTTGAAAAAGTAATCAATAAAATGCCTGTTATAGTGAGAAAGTTGGGGAGAATGACAGCAAAGTGCTTCTATTGGCAAAATGCAGGCGATGTTCCGGTTTGGCAGGGCTGCGTGAGTCCGTAGCTGGAGCTGCCCCCTTTTATGGAAGGGGAATGAAGGACCGAGAAAATGGAAACCTAAAGAAATTTCAATGATTGGAAAAAAGGCAGAACTCAAGGGTTTCAAAATGGATATAAGAAAGCAAATAAAGATATGTAAGCCAGTAAAAGTGAGAAAATGGAGAAGGGATGTTCACCCTTTCACACAGCATGATTGTTTACTGGAACAACTGGAGCATAAATTTTTCCCTTTTTTTTTCAAAGGTACAACAGTTGGGCTCCTCATGAACTCATGAAGGTATGAGTTCATGGCTATTCTAATTTGACAAGGAACATCTTTCACCAATTCTCTACTCTGTCAACATAAGCTTAATTCAGAACTGGGAAAAGAAAAGCGAAACATGAGGAGCCATGTAATGCACGATGTTACCAACAGAGGGCGCCATGCAGGCAAAACCCGGCCCTGCAGTCCCAGATACATATCTGTGACAGTAAAGACCACAACCCACAGCAAGCTTATGGAGACGCTTGCGACTGTAATATAAACACACACGCCTGACAGATGCTCCTTCACACCAAACAGCAAAGGGAGATACGGCACTTTCTTGTTCGAGCCAGATCAGCACATCTGATCCAGACACCACGCTTAGAGATTCTTTTTGATATTCTATAAGCTACAGTTACAGAATATGAAACCAAACAGCTGTCCTGAGAGTCAAACCAAAACTTTACAGTTTAATTTCAGTTTTTCAAAATTGTCCTGTTAGGCTAAGCTTGGCATATTACCTTGTAATTCGGCGGCACACCGCAGTGGCTCAGTTCGGAAATTCTACTGTCTCACACCTGCAGGTTTGAATGGCCCCTCTGCTTCGCGTGTGTGTGAAGCCTGCATGTTCTGTCCATGTGATGTGGGCTTCCCTTGAGTACCCTGGTTGCAGCAAGGTGGGGACCCCAAGGTGCCCGTTAAGGTGCCCGTAACGTGCAAACGGCCAAAGACGGGTTGCCATCGTGTTCAGGGTGCATGCCTGCCTTGTGCCCTATGCAGCCAGGAAAAGCCTTGTGTGTTGCACGTATTCATGCAACAGTTATTGTTATTACCATTATTACTCTGAATTCAGCTAAACATCTATGGTGGGCCCAGGAGAGCCTTTTGACCAAAAGTCACAAAGACAATGACGCAGCACCAGTCCTCAGCTCTCTTGGTGGGACCTCACCAGCTTTGGCTAAGGGTTCGGCCTGTGCTTGGGTGATGTTGGCTTTGGGTCACATCAATGTGTCCATCTCTTTCTCAGGATCTTGTTTGTGGATATCTCCATGAAAGCTGTCCTGAGCATGCATCATAAGTCCCACACATGCTGATAAAAAGCAGCTTCTGAAGGCTTCAGACATACACTCATTACTGCAAACCGCACCCACTGCCTGTGTACAGCAGCTTGATCTCTTTGATTTCTGCACACTGACTGTTTATCTCCCTGAGCGAGACTGCAAGTGTCAGAACGCATCGCATGCCTGCATTGAGCGTTGGTGGAAAACACATTACCGCTGCTCTGCATCACTAAGACTTCACATTTCTATGTTTTTCCAGTCCGCGGGCTGCTATTTCCCATTCTCTGGTTGCACAGAAACCAATTTTTCCCCAATTCTCTTATTTTTCTCCCAGCTTGTGTGGCTACACTTAATGGCACGGCCACCAAATGACATTTTCATGTATTTACCAACACAGATCAAATGCAGGATGTGATATATATTCTTAATACAGAGATGTTTAGAAGACCTACACACCACGTTTCAAGATTCAGTTCAAGAGGTTTATTCGTCACGTACTCAGTTGTACAGATACTGTACAACATGTTGTGAAATGTAACCTTCGTCACTCCGAACAGCTGTGACTGATTAACAAAATATAGAAATAATAAGGAAAAATAATAATTTAAGATAAAAAAATATATGAAATGTTCAGCTGTACATAATCTATACACAAGTGATAAGTAAAAGGTATTGTGCTGTGCAATACCTGTGTGAGGAACCTGTGTGTGTACACGTGTAAGGAAACCTAACAGAACAGCTGTCTATCTCCATACTAATCCTGACTCCATGGGCGTGCTGGTGATAGGGGGCCATACTGGTGCAAACCCATCTGAGAGGTAGCAATGACTGCTGCATCACAAGTACAGTGGGGCCAGGTAGAGGTGCTCCTGGCATTTGTAAAATGTACAGCATCAGTGTCTTCATTCCCTTAGATGTTCTACTGCTGAGTTCAGTCATCAAATCATGAAGAAGAAAAAAAAATCAAATCATTTTCACTTATTGCTCCATGAAGTCATTACATTTGAAGCTGTATACCATTGGACGCTGTATACCGTTGGACACTGTGACACTGTTTACCATTGGACGCTGTATACTGTTGGACACTGTTGCACTGTATACCGTTGGACGCCGTGTACCGTTAGACACTGTGACACTGTATACCATTGGACGCTGTGTACTGTCGGACACTGTATACAGCTTAGAGCAAGAAACTGGAAATGTTGCGAAATACGCACCACTTAGATCAGAGCTTCCCAATTCCGGTCCTGGGGGGCCAGATCCCAACACAGCTTTCAAATTTCCCACAAATCTGGTAATTAGCTGATTAAAATGTGTTTAAGCAGGGAAATCTGCACACTATGTTGGAATCTGCCCCCCCCCCCCACCCAGTACCAGAACTAGGGAACCCTGCATAGGTACATGAATAATAATAATAAAAAAAACAGGTACTAACACGATTTAAGTGCTTTTAAAAATCATTTAAGATGTTAGAAGAGACGATGAAAAGATCTTATGAGTTCTGAGCACAACTTTCACGTGAGACACTGGGTTCAACATCTGCCGTCCTGAAAATACAAACCCCCCCACTCAGAAAAATACTGACCAACGCGAAGTATTATAATACTTTTGAGTCTCGTATCGTAAGAGAATACTGTTTAACTTTCACGCTAAGGACATTAATGTTTTAATTGTGAGGATTTAACAAATAGCCTGGGAAAGAAACATAGTTTGTTGTAAGCAAATAAGCATTCCGCTTGAGTCGAATCATTCATTCCGGATCTAACGGGACAAACTGGAAAAATACAAGAATCGAAAGGCTTGACAATTACCTGCATGATCCGCTTCGCTGCGCCCCTGCGCGGAAAAGTCCCGTTTGTGCGTTCGGCGCTCGCTTTTCACCGTCTGGGAGAAACGAGACGCTCCAGCCCCCCGTACGACTGGAGGGAGAGTGAGAGAGTGAGCGAGAAAAGGGAAAGTCGGATAGATAGAGACGCGGAGAGAATCGCGGGAGGCTGTGCGGACGAGATACCCTTCCTGCCTTCGATCCGAGCAAGATATTTATATAATGAAAACGTCTCTTCAACATTATTTGAAGATCAGGTTATTGACGACCTGAACAATGCCAGTGACCGGATGGTCAGTCAATATCTGAATTACACCAAACCATATTCTTGTTCACTTTTTTTTCTTTAAATGACTAATAAATGTATGTATTTGTTACATTTTCCCAACGTAGAAACGATTTGGATTTTTTCATCATATTGAGAATACTTTTTATTGAACAAATGTTTTATGCAACAACAATACAGCAAGTAATAAAGGACGGAGAGATAATAGTGAACACGTAAGGAAAATGCTCTGTTAACGATGTAGCTAAAAAAGTCGCGTGGTTTTTTAAACTCAGTTACCGTGTCTTCAGAGTCTGCAGTGTAAGTCGAAACAGCTATATAAAGCCAACAGCTGTGTCCCTTTAGAAATCACATAAATGCCTCAAGAGGTAGTCTTTTCTGTGGTTTATCATAAACCTGCTCTGCACATGGTTCAGCTGCTGCTTCTAGTCGCATGTTGAAGATTTATTCAAATGAGAAGTTATTAATAACCTATTTAATTCTTCGAAACCTTTTAACCTATAAGATTTTGTGTGATGTAGGCAACCATGGCGAAATAACCTTTTTAGCAAATCCAAAAGCGAAGTTGCCGTTTAGCTGTAAAAGCCGCTGATCGCTGGCTTCTTACATCAGCCAAATTATTCAGCTCTCCGTCCTGGCTTTCTTACACGTTTACTGATGTACAAATACCTTCTTAGAATATGGTTTGGATCAGGGGGATTTCTAACTGTTGAAAAGACTAGGGGCTAAGTCAAGCTTACCTGGGGCTTGACTTATTCTTTTTTGGAGGAAGACTGGCATCAGGGGTTAAAATACTCAGGGCTAGGCTTAAAATACTCTGGGCTAGGTTTAAAATACTCGGGGTTAGGCTTAAAATACTCTGGGCTAGGTTTAAAATACTCGGGGTTAGGCTTAAAATACTCCGGGCTACAGCCCCGAGTGATCGGACCTAACGACGCCCAGTCAGGATCTGTCTTAGGAGTGTCACCCCAATGAGCTTTGGCTACTCTTTTAGGAGAGTGAACCCAGGACTCGGACGTCATTCCTACTGACCCATTCATCACCCTCATATACCCATCCAGCAAGTCATTGCCAAATGTCGGTCACAAACCTCGACTCTCACACAGGAAGCTGCTGCTGGTCCCGCCTTATGTTTAGCGGTGGCTGGAGGGTACAGACTACCTACTTGCCCTTCCATATCAGGACAGTCAGCTCTACAGGAATCTCTGCCAAACTCTCATTCATATTCGGTAAGGATGGTGAGGTTGAACTAGAATCAGGTTTCTTTGAAGGACAACATGAATCATATTAGGTGTAACAAAAATCGTCACTTTCTGGCCAGCGGGATGTTATGATGATAACTGTCTCCCATCCATTTAGAGTCTCTTCACACCGAGTCGGCTCATTTCTGAGCTAAACCAAAGTGAGAATATTGTACACACCATAACAACCATTTTAATTATATAACAGATAAGTCTACAGTCCTGGTTATCATTCTCCACTGAGGTACAGTGCAATGTAGATGTCAGTTAAAGTTTCTTATGTAGTTTTACTTAAAGACCCAAGAAACACAAATACCGGCCTCGCATTTCCGAGTAACCAGAAACACCCACAAATAGTGTGTGTTCAGTCAAAGGTCAAAGGCAGTAATTGTGGAATTAAGCAGTGAATAAAAATATTTGTTCAGTGAAATTACAGCGGTCGAGATGCTTCCATCGATAAGAATGGAATCCATTTTCTTTAGACACAACTTAATTACTTCTCTTCTAAGCAGCACATTTCCGATGGGAATCAACCGGAGGAATGCCAGCGGTGTACCTTAAACGGGTGGAGCAGGAGGGTTGGGGGGCTTGTCGCTATGGAAACTGTTGCTAGTGCCAAGGATGCAATTAATCCGCAAGGAGGCAGATGGAGAGAAAAACACAAGAAACGATGGGATAACATGCAGACCTAAGAGGGACAGTAAAGAAGAGAGAGACAGGATGTCAAACGGAGGAGAGAAGAGCAAATGTCAAAGTCTGAATGGAAGCTCACGTAGAAATAACTTTTTCAGAACAATGCTGTAAGATGCATCACCGGACAGGGTGGCAAGTGAGTCAAGTGGCCTGGAGGCAGGGGGAAGGAACAGAGACTTACTGAGGAGAGGTGAACTGGGTCTAGTAGAATCAGCATGGGCAAAGAAAAGCCAACCAAACAAATGCAGCATCATATTTTTGCTTGTTTGATATAATGCTAGTATGCCCAGAGGGGGTTAGGCAGCCACTTGATCTTTTTCCCCTCCATGTTTGGGAGACTTTGGTCCCTCCTTTCCTTCCTTCCATCCTTCCTTCCTTCCTTCCTTCCTTTCTTTCTTCCTTTACACACATCCTTATAAAGCACCTCAATCCTGATCTTGCACTGTCTTTAGAATAGTTGTGTTCTGAGGAACACAGTGAGCACGGTCTTGAGGTTAATTGACAGGCAATTCTAGGTGCTGGAACTCTATGAGCATCTTTACAGACCTTTGTTTGGAAAAATGTCTCTGCTATGATGGAACTACTGGCATCTGGTGTAAAATTATAAATCACCCAATTAGTAAACTAATTAGTCTCCTCCAATATGACCAATACAATTACATGCTTCATCTAATATGATCAATACGGCTACATGTTTCATCGAGAAGTTCAGTCCCTCTGTAGGTGCGTAACTGCCTACAGGTCCATCTCACGCTCTTGGTCTATTTTTAGCAAATCCAGCTCCAGAAACAAGCCACAGCCAGTGGTCCCCTGAGGACTGAGAGGCACTACAAGGATTCATTGAATGTGTATGGGTTTGATGTGATACCATCAGTCTATGCTATGTAATTTAAAAAAGTAGCTCCTAGTATTTCGCTGCTATTTGCATTGGGGAGAATATTACACATTCAAAACAACAAGATATATATCCTCATCCTTTAAAGAGTTTTTCTTTGCATATCCAGTTGTGACAGGAGTATAGCAGATGGCCACAGTCAAGCTAAGCTGTAAATTGACCAGCTAAACATGCATCAGTTATAAGATGTGGGCCCCAAAGATGAAGAACATCTAAAGGCGATTGTCAGCACTGTACCAACTAGAAGGGGGAAAGATGACAGGAAAATTGTTCTAAAAAATTAAAAAGGTGATAAGAAAGTGTCTCCTTTTTAATCAGGAAGCAATGTCACAAATAACCTTCAGAGTCAACTTACCGAAAAAGATTATCTCTCTGTCATCTTCTGCAATCCTCCTATTGACGACTGTAATTAATGGGTCGGCTAGGAAGAGAAACATTCGAGGATGACAGACAGATAAAAAGAAAGCAACAGAAGGGGAATGCATACCGGCATGCTGTTCAGCGCATGTCAAACAGGCTATGTAAGCCAGCATAAATGGTAACCTGGTCAATCTCTGAGACCGGCTCCCACTAATTCCACGTTGATCTGCCACTCACTAGTTAAATACTACAGTATCTAACCTGCTCAAAGGACATGATGTCACACTTTTTAATCAAGCGCTAACAAAGCTGACAGCTTAATTATTTCTCAGAGTGGCTCGCCTCCATTTCCTCTCAAAGTCCCATTTGCGCTTTCCTTTCCCTGATGACCTGTGAGGATGGGGGCACTGGCCGGCGTCAGTTTGCCTACGTCTTTGGAACAGCTTCGCTGCCGGCAAGTCAGCCATTTGGAGAGGAGACCAAAAACATTAACTTTGCGCTCCTCACCATTTTATATACATTCACTGCCTTCACAATATCTGCACCCCATTTGTAAAA
Source organism: Mormyrops boulengeri (assembly GCA_026781065.1). NCBI lineage: Eukaryota > Metazoa > Chordata > Actinopteri > Osteoglossiformes > Mormyridae > Mormyrops > Mormyrops boulengeri. The sequence goes on from JAODLD010000124.1 coordinate 29,668,588, forward strand.
GCATTTTAAAGATAAATGTACGTATTTTTAATATTGTTTGCAATCATAACACAAGGCTGTGATACTGTACAGTAGGTAGCAATGTAGCCTCATGCCTAGTGGGTTGGGACTTGATTCCACATCTTCTGTGTTCACACAAAAGCATCTCCAATTTACCCATAGACTGAGAGTGTGTGACCTGCGCTGGCCCGGCATTCCGTCCAGTGTCCCTTACCTCATACACTGTGCTCCCTCAGATCAGCTCCAGGCTTACAGTGAAAGGACAGTCTGCAGTGCTAATACTGCAGAGACTCAAAAAAAGATCTCACTGGGTTATGCGGTTTCACAAACCGATGAACTGTCAATGTGCAGCAGTGCCACGGACAAACATCCTGTCCAGTGTGTCACCGGCCTTGTGCTAACATTGTGACCCCATACCAGATAAGCAATTTGGAAGATTGATGGATGGATGGATTCAAAACCGAATCCAAATTTGTTGAACACAGTATATTAAGTCAAATGAAAAACATCACCTAGTTCAGTTTAAAGCAGATTAGATGAGTCATCTATTTTAAAAATTTATATGAAAAACAAGGCATTATGATTAAACGATCCGATGAACCCATCCTGGGTTGTTCCCTGCTTTGCATCCGGGATACTGTCCACCCCTACTCCTGAATAGGACAAGCAGTAACAGAAAATGAATGAATGAATCTGATGCAATCTACTTTTGCTCTCCAATCCAAATAATTTTTATTCACCCGCATACTGCTTAGATTCAGGCTACAGGAATGTTGACTTTTTTAATCAGTGGTGTTACACATAACCATCAATTCTCTCCACCCAACTGGACATCCTAAATTAGAAGCATAGATCCAAATTATGCTTCTGTTAATCATTTCCCTCCTGTGTCGAAAACATTTTTGTTTCATGAAGGTTGTCTCTGTAGCAGAAATAATCAGCATTTTACCTATTCTCATAATCCATGCCCAGTATGGATATTGCTCAAGTTCATCGGCCCTGAATAAATTCTAATATACCCTAATCATGGACGGTACATCCTAAAAGAGGAACCGCTTGTAGAGGAAGAAAAAAAAAAAAAAAACACCGAACCCATGACAGGTTTCTCGATTAGTGACTAAATGGTGGCACCTAGTGGTGAGAACAAAAAACAACGCATTATTAACTTGTCTATGGTAAGGCCTCATTACAAGTTTTCACAAGTGTAAAAAAGCAAAACAGAAAAGCATGGGTCCAGACAGCCATGAGATCTGAACCTACAACCTTCCCGACTACCTTTTCATAATCCATTGCATTACTTTAAAGCGAAATTAAACGGGCTTTTCGGCCTGATTCCTTAAGATAAGATTCTTGTATTAATGATGAGGTTTTAGCACTATGGGTTGAACAGGGCGACCGCACTGGGGGCAGGAGACACTCCTGTATCCCTGTGCAGGTGTCACAGCAAACCTTCCACAGGCCAGAGCACAAACAACTGAACTGCCACGGAATTTAGCTGCATAGACATTTATTTTCAATAAAAGTTATACAAAAAGGTAAAACTGGACCAAACAATATATATTTACAGGAAAATCATATCTACAATTCGGAAGGAAACATTCTGCTGAATGCCTAGTGGGTTGGGACTCGATTCCACATCTTCTGTGTTCACACAAAAGCATGAATAAAGCAGGGAGAGACAGAAAAAGCTGACTTGGCTTCTGACCAATTGAATCCGTGTAAAAAGAAAAACATACCCAGGACTTCAGGAAAATACACACATATTTGTTGGAGCAACCTGCTTCTGCTTAAAATTGGTTCTTCCTGGTACAATATTCCTAATGCAGCAGATTTATTCAAAATGAAATTCTCATATGAAATCTTAATATCATAGGAAAATAACCCCTCCCACAAGCAGGCTCATTGGTCCATCGCTCCCTGGTCTACCAATCAGGAGGCCTCCTCATCAATCTTGGGTGCCAGGTAATACTTGACATGGCCCATATCTGCGATCTTGTACTCCACCACTGTCAAAGAAAGGAAGAGAAAAAAAAAAAAAAAGACTACTTTGGTGATCCTCTCCAAAACATATTCCTTGCATACGTAAAACGATAAAATAACCAATATGAACAAAACGGGCATTTAAAACAAATGGGAAAATCTGATGTTGTGGGGCCAAAGCTTAGTGGAAATGCACTGACCTGACCCCATTTCAGAAAGTTTAACGGGCAGATTTATCAGTGTGTTATACCATTATTTGATATCTTGTACAAAGAGCAATGTGCTGATACTGTGGCTTAAGGCACTCAATTGTACACATTTAAGACACACTAGGAAAAAAAAAATCACTTATCAAGGAACCCCTTGCTCAAAGCGTACTGAAATTCATGAATTGTAATCTACTGATTTGTGAGGGGTTGTAGCCGGACATGGCAGGGATACGCACCCAGGGGAATATCTGCTGACATGCTGAGGACCACAGTCTTGGAGAGGGGTGTGGCCTTGGTGAAGAAGTTGAGATAGTTCAGGGCAAAGATGAGCTGCACAGGCTCGTTCATCTCAATCGTCACCTGGAGAGGAGATGCAGGAGTTCACGTACGGGTACCGCCTTCAATTTGCAACGTTTACATAAGCCTGCCCTGCTGCTCTGTCAAATGCACAGCACATCCTGACAACCACCATCCTAACACCTACTAAGACCACTTATTGGCAGTCAGAAAGTGCTAGATATTCAGCATTTTCGTGAAAGTACTGTGCCCGCGCTGCCAAATCTAGATTCCACTGAATAGTATTAGATCAATCAAAGTCAAAAATTGTAAGACCCACATACCATCTACTTACAAGAAACGCTTAAGTATATGTCAGCAAAAAAAGGAGTGTGATTAGGGGTCTTTGCAGTGGTTAGTGGACTTTGACTCCCAGCTTTCCTTGCCCTTAAATGGAGACTAACCGCCTCATCCTCTTTGTCCACACTGTTGTTCTGCGAGAGCTTGATGTTGCCCGTGCCCAGCTCTCCGGAGGCAGAGAACTTGACGCCGTCCTTGGCACATGAGATCATGACTGCATCTCCGATCTGGGACAGGTCCCTGCAAATACGGGCGAACTCGCCTGATGGCATCTTCACCACACAGCTGTACTCCTGCTCCTGGGGAGAAGAAGGGGACGCGTCACTTCACAGCTGTCAGCATCACGTGGTACAGAGGGTGCGATTTAAAGGACCAGCGCGACAAACATCTGGCAATAAAATTAAATGCGCAACCACGACACTCATACATACAATGCAATGAAAAAGATAAAGCACACATCAGCAATGCGTTACCAGCAATCTTTTGATGGGACACAAAGAGCACGACATGAACTGCACTTACAGGAATACCGAGCTGCTCAACATCCAGGTCCATGAGCTTCATCTCATAGTCAGACACCTTCTCCTGGTCTGACAGAGAATGTGGTTGGGTTACACCATAAAAAAAATGAATCACACATGGAGCAAAACACGTTTAAAAACAGTATCAAGTGAACAAATCCTTGCATCCTTGCAGTTGCTTATGTTACCAAGGGATGCAGTGTTTCTTCAAAGCCATGGCATCATGCTTAAGGTGTAAAATAACTTACTGGGTGTCTCAAAGACCAGGGCCAGCGTGTCTGCATTGTCCTCTGCCCGCATTGTGATGATATCGTCATTACCAGCACATTTTAGGATCTTGGACATGCTGTAAAATCCGGAAATGCACATTCAGATTACACATACTGGAAATTCAGGTGTGTGTGTGTGTGTGTGTGTGTGTATATATATATATATATATATATATATATATATATATGAGTG
>JAODLD010000124.1:29691549-29720054 GCA_026781065.1 Mormyrops boulengeri
CAAAGAGCTGAAGCACTCAAGCTCAGAGTGAAAAAACACAGGACTTTACCAGCTAATGCTATGTTACTCTGGATGCCAGGCTCCTCCTCTCTCTGCTCCTTTGTGTCACTTTGTACTCATATTTTTCTCAATTCCATTACTCCAATGGATTTATAGCTGGGGGTACCCAAACGTGTGCTTTTAATGGCAGCCCACCCTGGACCCTCTGTAGAAGACTTACTTTTATTACTGGCTTATTAACACCTAAACCATTTATGAATGTTATCATTTATTAAACAAACAATAATTAAATATCCTATAGGAACTCCAAAAAAGACCCAATGACGTCAGATTTCCATAAATCATTTGGTTATGAGTGCCCTCTATTTCTCGCCTGTGGAACTACAATGTCCTGGCGGATGTCAGCCCTATTAATTGTTCATATGGCTGCTAAGGTGGGTCTACCTGAATGCCTCTGAATGACTTTTACTATATAAATAAAGCAGATTCTATATATGTCTGTGGCAACCAGAGGTTCCAGAGTAATGGGGACAATTCTGGTGAAGTTGGGTTATGGAAGATTGGTTCTCCTAGCCAAATTCATGCTTCAGATTCCACATATTGTTATTCTGTTCTTTATATACAATTCTGTAACTGAAATGGAGGAATAGGGAATGAGATTGTAATAGACAACAGTAATAAATGACCCAATAAGCAATGCAACAAGAGCAAAGCACGACAGGCCAACATTTCCGCCGCTCTTTCATTCTTTCATAATTAAAATTCTCACAGACAAGCACAATGAGCACAGTGCAAAAACAGAGCTCTGCCTTGAAATTCTTTGAGGGTATGTTTTGCCTCATTCAGAGTTTTATTGATGTATTTACTGAAAGGGGAGTATTTCTCAGATACTCTGACGACGTCGGAAAGGCCTGAGCTGCCTTCCATGAAAACGCCCTTCTCTGCCTGAATTATACATAGCTAAACCTTAATCTAATTCCATGGGGACGGTTTTTCGCCTCCCCAGGATTTCGTATTAATAACGCTGATTTATTGGCCTGTTGGGGATATGCAGATTAGAATCACAGGTCCGCGGCTGATCCATTTATGTCCGCCACGCCCGCCCGGTGAAAACATGGGTGCGTTTCGGCTTCCTGGCTGCACAAGACCACTGCGCAGAAAAAGCATGTTGAAACATTAATATATACCCATCATAAGATACCTCTCAATAGTGGACTTCTGTTAAAAGCATTTATAAAAAGTACATCTTACTTTTCTGTTGTCCAGGGGTGTTTGGTTGGCTCAGTGAGTGGTAGTGAATTGTGGGGTCAGTTTCCAGCCCAGCGTGTGTGGTTTCCTCGTGTTCATGTGTTCTCTCTTGGTGTTCCAGTTTCCTCCCACAGCCCAAAAACATTCAGTCTAGGCCAGTAGGTGTCTCAGAAGTGCGCCTTGTGATGGACTGGCTTCCCACCCAGGAAGTCCCCTGCCTTGTGCTCTGTGATTCCAGAGAACTGAGGTTCAGGTTCTTTATGGCCCCACGTCAGATAAGTAACTATGGATGTTCTTCTGCTTGATCCAGACTTGTAAGCTAAATATAAAATACAATGGCTCCATGTCATCTTCGCTTCATCTCATTTGGCTCCATGTTGCGACGTGTCCTAACAAAGCTATGTGTTTTATATAAATCTCTATTGTTTTTAGGGAGGAGTAAGCTATTCTCATCAAGAAGCATAGAAGAGAATAGCATAGAATAAACCTTTATTATTCCACGAATGAGAAATTTAAGTGTTACATGCATTTAATGGGAAAATAATTCAAATATATGTAAATCAGTACTGCTTTCATTGGAAACAGAAGCAAGAGAATCGATTTCTAGGGGGTCTTCTGACTCACATCGCAGACCTGTTCCCTGGCAAACGTCAAGTCACATGACCAGTCCCTCATCACAAGTATGTCACATGGTGGAAACTGTCAAACAGACCATTATATCAAAGTTTCCTTTGTATGGTATGTAAATTGTTTGTTTTTTCCAAATTTGGAAATATCAAGAGGTTTGGCTGATACGCTTTTATGCAAGCATTTTTCTGTGATTTGTGTGGAGGGTTTTTGGAGTGGCAGGAAACAGCAATTAGGACTTATGTAAACACAAGGAGGACCGGAGAGAACAGAGTACTGGGACAGGAACTGCGACGTAACCGTCAGTCAACTCCTAGAGAAGGTTCACAGGGAAGGTGTTTGGTCCTTCGCATGGAGCCAACCGAGAGAAGAATTGAGCAGAAGAGGAGACTTTGAGTCCGAGAAGTGAGTCATTAGGCCACACGTGCTCCTTGGTGTCTCCATGGTGAGGAACCCACCATTCAGATGCTGTTCTTTTCTTTGCCCTCTTTATGAAAGGAAGTAGAGCAGGACACAGTCAGCCAGAAGGTCCATTGGTAGGTCTGCGTGTGTCCCGACAGGGGGTGGGGGGTGTTCTATAATTCACCTGGGTGCTGAAGAGACCTCACGGCCTCGTGAGAGCTGCTTATTACAACGCTGGCTTACACAACAAGCTCTCGACCCCGGGGCAGACTGAGGGGGTGTGGGAGGAGGTGGATAGGCTCTTTGGAAGATCCCGCCAGTTAAAATAGCATGTCGTACACGAGTTCCTCATCACCTACACACATGCACATATACAATCTCAACGCAAAATGGTTATGTGTTACCCCCCCGTGAAGTAACAATAAAGGTTTTGCTGTTAGAACAGCTCTCAGAAAGAGTTTTTAGTTTTTATGTATATATAGCGGAGCTGAATATGTCTACTGTATGAGTCCACTACAACAATGGACCGACCTTCTGTAGTCAAGAGCAGACTTTGAATAGTTCTCGATTTTTATGCTTATGTACCAGAAACAATTGACCGTCTAATAGTCCAGCACAATAACAAGATGTCCTCCAAGAATTAAGACCTGTTTTTGAATGGTTCCCTTAGGCTGCAACATTCTGAGCTAATTGTATTATTTCTGTGTTCCTCAAGTGAGAACATCAATCCTACCCTTAGCTCAGTTCTTAGTTAGTTCGGACATATATTATGTAATTGTTTGAGTGATTTTTTTTTTGGTTACTTTTTTTATGAATTTGGTCCGCTCTGTTATAATGAACTGGACTGTGTTTGTATAACACAGTGGCACATTAAGCCTGTCAGCGTTCAGACGGTGAGACTTACATTGGCTGCAGAACCACATCCTGCAAAAGGCCAACTCAAGGCTGAAAGGGCCTGGTAAGGGGTCAGTGGTGGCCTTTTCTATCTCGCTACACCACACGCTTCAGAAGCTGCAGACTGATGGAAACGCTCCCATGTGGCAAGTGATTAATGTGACAACTGGAAAGCCGTTTAACCAGAACACTTCCCCACTCCCCAGGAAACCTTTCAAAGCTTAATTAATGGTTAAAGTGACGGGGCCAGGCATTCAGTCTTCTGGGAGGGGCTAGTAAATTCCGTGGAGGAAGCTGTCTTCGATTACATCATCACGTATCCAAACAGCAAAGTAAAAGGACCTTCAAATGCTACTCATCTACAATGTTGACTCACAGTTGCATCATGGCCCCCCTCCTCGAAAAAAACTTTTCTAATTAGACAAGTCAGTTTCTTCTGCTGAAATTGCATGTTCCCAGATTGACACTAGAAAGCCAAACCATTGAATGTGAAAATTATGCATTAAAAAAAGCATTTGATATATAATCTTATTGTAAGTTGTACTCTGAACGCTGCTTTATAAATGTATATTTGATTAAGTTGAGAATGGGCATTGCACACAAATTAAAGAAGAAAAACTTATATCCTCTCTCTATAATGAGGTGGAAACCCCCCATTGATGGTAATGAATGCCTTTACAACAACACAATGGGCGTCGGGCCTGGATTCTGATATTAAGTTCTCCCATCTGGTCTGCTGCTCGGAATGAGATTCTTAAAACTCGTGTTATTTCTGCCCCATTGATGCAGAGAGGTGTGTTTTTGCTAAAAATGCAATAGCTTTTGATCTATTTAAAATTCAGTTGTGTTGATCGACAGCTGGTCAGAAAGCATTGTTCTGAAGGTTTATTATGATACCCAATGAAGAGGAACTTTTTTTTTAATTCTTTCATTTTGAAGTAGATACTTGCAATAAGATTGGGCCTGAAATTGGGTGCGGGCATTGACTGATGTGAATTAGTTTGTGAATAAGCCAGTTTCTGCCTGCATGCGTGTGGGGTTTGAATGGTCTCTTTGTATGGTGTAGCCCTCCTTTAGATTCAGCCGTTGACTCCCACAGCTTTGAAAAGTGCCATCTGTAAATTGCCCATACTGTGTGATTGTGTGTGTCTCAAGGTGGGCTTACATCCTGCTCAGGGTGCCCCCTGTCCTGTGTTCTCTGGGATAAGTACCAGGCTCACATTGACTCCCTACTGGATAAGCAGTTATGGAATATGAATAAATAAACCAACGTCTAGCATATCAAATCATTCATGAATTTGCCCCAAGTAGGGTCGAAAGTAATGGCAGGCAAGCAACATTTTAGATATTATTGCACAAAAAAATCCACAGAAGCCTCAAAAATGTTATGCAATGATCTTGAGATTGATTCTCACGTATCGACCTGCTGATGCAAACGTTTCATAACCATACTGATTATGCTGCATGCCTCTTTGTAGAGATATAAGAGAATGGACCTCACATCGCTCAAGGTGAGCCCAGCTTTTCACATTATAGACAGTTTTCCCCGATGGGTGCCCTTATGAGCACAGCAATATAATTACAATGGCTTGCCACATTGTTCACATTTTAATCAAGATTTTGATTATGCATTTTATTAATGACTTTGATTAAAATTAAAGCATCTTATGTATTATGCAACCACATTAAGCCTCATTTTGAAAATGTTTGATGTTTTTTTTCTGACACTGTTTGCCGTGAGTTGTTGACCAGTGGACTGAAGAGAGCACTGGCCCGATTAGGGTAAGGTGAGCAGGGGTGGAATTTTTTGGGGGGGGAGGATAACCCTAGGCACTCATTGGCGCCCCCTGCCGATCTAAAAAAAATTTTGTTTTTATTTTCCAACAAAACACACAGATGAAATGTCCGCTCCAAACCATTTACATGTCAGATTTGGTTAAAATATTATAAAGTTTAATGTATAATATTTTAAACTTGGCCAACTGATGATACTCCCATGCCTCCCATCAGCACATTTTACTGACAGCACTCCTACCCCCACCTTGATTGGTAAGTTTTACTGCTGGTACTCTGCACTTTAATTAGGATATTTTTGCTCTTCCATAATTTTAAATTCCCTCTCATTTCTCTTTCGGCTCCAAAGAAAAGCTCATACGGCCCACTTAGCGGGCCCCCCACCAATGTCAGCCTAGGGGCCCAGAGAACTTAGTCCATCCCTGGAGTCAGCCAGTGTCCCTAGAGCCATTGGGGTTTAGAAATGGTGGTTTTGATTTGCATGTTAAACTAAACTCCTGCAGAAATACAACTTCAGACTTCAGACATCAACTTCAGAACAATGCTAAAGTGGTCTCCCACCCAATTAAGAGGTTTATCTTGCAAAGTCAACACATCAAAGCCAGATACAGAGTCATATCTTTGCTCAACATAAAATAGGACTGCTTTCTTTTGGGGGGAGGGTGATGTGGAGGCAGCATATGGAAGCAGTGGGAGGATTTTAAGGTGGAAAGACCACGCCACAGGGCCTGAAATCCACAGATCAAAAGGTACCCCAGTCGGAAGGAGCTCTTTGCTGAGGCCCCATGCCTTTTGTCAAGAACTCCAGGTTAGGCTATAATTAATACACAAGTAGAATGTTAAAGAGCTCAGCCACACATTGAAAAGAGGGCACATAGTACTGTTCTGTAAGTGCGGTGGGCTCGGGAATTCACACACTGTATTTCTACCCAACAGACACATCATGCAGTTCCTTATCACGCATACTTGAAGATTATGGTTAGGTCCTACGGTTCACTTTGGATATGTATGTGATTCATTTCTGGGGGGATACTTATGTAAAAGTCTAAGAAGCTGAGGCCCAGAGGCACCAAAAGGTAGATAGAAGAATCGGGAAAGCCAATCACATCTCAAAACACACTTGCTTCAAGTGTGCTGCGTGTTTAGTTGGCCTGTAATATGCACGGTACAAATATGTTAAAATTAGTGTTTATTTATAGGTTAATTTAGTGTTTGCACAACTATCCCCCTACTGGTTTTAAGTTTCATCTTATGTCCTGGACTTTGCAGTCACTCCCATTTTCAGAATAACTTGGTGCCAGAGAGTTTACCTTTGCAGTAATAATGGAAAAAAGGGTTACTTTGGTGTATGAAACAGCCTGTGGTCAGGGTGGGGAATGGAAGGCCGTTGAGTTAATGAGGATCAGGTGAGCAGAGAAAAAACGGCATACGGAAAAGTCACATGACAGGAAGCCTGTCAGAGAACAGCACTGCAAAGTTACATGACAGGAAGCCAGCACACAGCAAAGTCACATGACAGGAAGCCTGTCACCGCAAAGTCACATGACAGGAAGCCAGCACACAGCAAAGTCACATGACAGGAAGCCTGTCAGGGAACAGCACCGCAAAGTTACATGACACTTAACTTGGTATCATTCATGAAAAAACATTCAGCATGCTGTAAAGGGGAATTTTTTTGGGAGCTTGGCGGATGCCACCAGAGCGCTGATGTCTGTAATTCTGAGTTTGGGCATGTGCCTTGTTTCAGGTGTAGTTTTGTTTATTTCAGTTCTCTGTGTTTCGCTGCTATGTGAATTTATTTATTTGTGTTATAGTTATTCAGTAAACTGTTTATTTGGATTCTGTCGGTCCTAGTTTCAGCCTATTTCCTCAAAAATACCACAGAGTCACAACATGGGATGCACTAAGCATTGTCTTAATTGCTCTAATCGTATTCATTTAGCAGACACCTGAACCCTCAGTTTATGTAACTGAACATTTACTTAGTATGCTAAAATATTAGTGCCCCATTAGCAAATTGACTTGCGGTCCCTCTGACGTATACTATTTACATAATTATCGCTTGCTTCTGTGACTCCCTTGCCTCTGTGGCCTTGTGCAGGGTTCAGCACAGCCCTCTTCGCCTCTTGGTGATGAACGGCAGGTCGGTTCTCTCCAAGAGCTCATGCTTGCACACTTCGTGCCAGAACACAGCCGGCCGGCCCGAAACCCTTCTTAATGAAATCCTATTTCCTACATAGCACCTAATGCAAATTTTATTACGACACGATGGAGCTACATTTATCTTTCTCTTCAGAAAAATAAACACCAACCTTCCCCTGTCGTGATTACATTTAGCCAAAGGAAAAGGGCTGATTTATTTAATATATACTGTATCAGAGCATGAACCGATGAAGGCCCACATAAGACCTGAATCTCCAGCTTAAGTCTAGTTTCTGCTCTGACACTCTCACCTAAAGTATCATGCAACTGGATATTCAACCAGTGCAGCTCAAGAATTTTGCTTTAGGATGTTACAACTATGTCTCTCATGGGGTTTGAGACAGCAAACCGCTGGGTAACACGTCCATGTCCTTTACCAGAGGCTATTTATAAACCATTCTATAGTCTCCTCCCCATGCAAGCTGTGATCTTTCTCCTTTTATCCATGAACCCCAGCTCTCCCATCCTTTCAGTCTTGCTCTCTCTCCATTGTTCCTCCCAGCTTTGGTTTTTGATGTGACCGCTCCCTCTCCAGCATTTCATTACCGACCCCCAGCACAGCCCGATTCCCCCCCGCCCTCCAGACAGAACTCACCATTTCTGTTCTTGTTTGTTCTGCATCAGAGGTGCAAAAACAACGCCCCTGGAAGAGAATTTAATTAAGGGTGGAAAAGTAAGCATTAAAAAAAGTTGGGATAAGATTGTTTGAAAGTTCCAGGCACAATAAAAAATAAGCGATTTTTAATCCCCTCAAGAGCATGTAATTTGCAATTCAGACACCCTTAAGTACTTTACCTTGAAAAATGCTACCAAAAGCTGTCATCAGCCTGGCTGCAGTGGAAGCGACGTCAATCTGCAAAGCTGCGATAGGCCGCCTCTCCCATTAGGGGGCAGCGTGTCTGAATGAGAGAGGGGGCCAGCTGGAAGGATGCACCATGTGTGATGACGGAACCACGGAGGCCGCATGACATCCATCCTCAGGGAACAGCTGGCAGCCGCCTGCGCCGGGCGAGCCGTCATCAGGGTGCCGCCTTAATTCTTTCCCTCTCTGCACTGATATATGTAGGGAAGGCAGCAAATTTGGGAGAGGTGCTGATCTTGCATTTCTTGCGTATTTCCACACAGGAATGTTTATGACAGGACTGGGTGATATATACACTGTGTCTACATTAACCATCTTCCAACCACTTAGGATCAAGGGTAGGAGTATAAGGCAGGCTTACAGCCTGGATAACAGTGTCAGCCCATCACAGGGTACACTCACACACACATACAGGCACACACACGCTTTGGGTGATTCAGAGATGCTGATAAGCCTACCTGAGAGAGAACATGCAAATACTACATACACAAAGTGGGGATGAGACCTGAATCCCCACCTGAGGGGGCGTGAGGCCAGAGGAGGGTTATTACCATTAATGAAAGACTAAAAGTAAAACTATAAGAGAACAGTTTTGTAATTTGAACTTAAATAAGATACAAAAAATGAAAAACTACAAATAAATGAAATAGTACAGGTTATTTCAGAAACTAACTGAAATAAAATAAAAACAAATGTCTTTGTACTTTTTAATAAAAGTACTTTTCATTACAGTTTTTAGTACTATTTAGTCGGAGTAACAATTCGTTTATCTTTAAATACCATTAATAATAACTGGAACATGGTTTGGCCATTTTGAGGACATTATTATGTAATCTATACTGTGTCTAAAGTTCAGACCCATAAAAAAGTTCTACACATTTCAATATATCCCTAATTTACTGAAACTTAAACTGAAACTAGAATATATAAAAACTAAACTGCAATATATATTTAAAATGAAAACTAATAAAACCACACTGAAAATTAATTAAAGCTAAGCTGAATTTCAAGTGAAAATTGACAATAATCTAAAACTAAAATCTAAATAAATCAAAAAATTTTAATTTGAAATATGAGTCATTTATATTTAATTGCAGCTTTTATATAAAATGGATTACAGTAGAGGGAAAAGGGGCTATTAATGCGTGCTTCATGGGATTTGCTCCTCTGACTTCTGTGCTGTTAGTGTAACACTGTTGAATTACAGGAGAGTTGATGATGCGAAAGTAAATGTGCTCACAAAGTCGAGCTTACAATTGTGCATTCAGAAAATAAGAGACAAATTGCATCCCATATTGGTTCAAAATGGGACGCAGCATTTTATTCTTCAATCGTGCATTACAGTACTGCCCCTCTGCATCCACGGCTTCTGCCTCTGTGGATCCAACCACTGATCAAAAATATTTGAAAAAAGTGTAAAAATCCAGAAAGTTCCAAAAAGCAAAACTTGAATTTGCAGTTCACCGAACACTATACTGAATACAGACAAATTAAACAATGTGTAGGTATACTCTGCTGTAGCCTCCCGCCATTTCACAGATCCTCAGTCTCGCTCCAGCACTCGTCGTTTGAGTATTGTTTGTCTCACATCTCATTTGTTTGCTACTTGTGTTGTCTGCACCCTTTGATTCTCTGAAAAATCAGCTCCTGAAAAGCGGTCCAAGCAATCCCTCAAAGGCTACGAGGGATCTCTCAATGAAAAAAATTTAATCTTAGATCTTCTGAAAAGTACCATGTCGCTTGCTGAAATGGACCATAAGGTCAGTAATCGAGCATTCTCATAATAAAGCAAAAAGAAGCAGAAATTCCTTGTCCCTACAAGAGCAAAAATGGTCTCTTTGGATTGCGATAACGTGCTTGCAAAGACGGAGAAAGCATTAAGTGTGTGACTAGAAAATGTCACAAAAGCATATCCCTGTCGATGGCAAAATTATTCGTGAGAAAGCAATTAGCCTCTATGAACAGTACTGTGTGGGGACTGAGGAAAGCAAAATGAAGTCTTAGGCTAGCAGAGATGGCTGGTGAGCTATGCAAAGCATTGCAACCTCAAGAACTTAAAGGTCAAGGGAGAATCTGCATTGGCTGCACAAACAAAATCCACACATTGATGTTTTGTTTCAGTTTTAAGGGCAGTTGTCCTTTTGATTTGCTTTCACTTGTAGTGATTGTTAGTGTAGCCTGGCCCTTCGAAACTGAACATACATGGCAAACAGGCAAAAGTGGTTCCCGTTGTGGTGCCTTACAATGAAAACCACTGCAAAATATCTGATTTCCCCTTCCTGATTTTGACATTAAGTAGTTATATAGTTTTATATTCCCCTTCCCTTCAGAAGGTACTTACATCCTCCGGCATTAAAGATTTTCGTGCTGGCTCTGTCATCATCAGCTGGGCGCTCAAGAGAGTGACGAGTGGCTTTCAGAATGCTAATGTCTTTTCGGAAGTTCCAGGATAGGCTGGCTGTGTTAAAATCAAATTAGGCATAGCACCCTATTTTATTTTTATTCAATGAAAATTTTAATTTTCTGTAACACAATTAATAGTTTGATAAAATACCAAAAACATATTTGAGCAATACTACTTATTTTTTTTCCCACTCCCACAAACATACCCATCACTTCCTGCCCTGTCATTTATTCAAAAACTTTATTGCCACGAGTCCTGCAGGAGTGTAGGCCTCTACTTTGATGATTAGTTTATAGCCTGTTGTGGCCCTAACACACTAATAACTAATTACGAGACGAAGTACAACCTGTTTGGACCATGCACCTGGCACTGCGACTATTTTTCCTCCAGTAAACTGGCAAAAGTGGGTTGTCCGCACCCTAAGAAAACTTGCGTTGTGCGCTACTGGGATCTGGGAGGGAACAAAAACATGAACCGTCTGCGAGTCCCCGAGGATCACACTGGGAAACACTGCCGTAGATCTCCCAGGAAAAAAGAACAATTGTCTTCCACAAATCTAACGCATAATAGGTAATTAGGAATGTTGGTCGTTAATTTATCTTTTCCCAGTTCGCTTGTCCCAGTGACTCGTGCTGTTGGTTACAGCTTGCTGGGGTACGCTTACACTCCAATGCCGATACGTGTAAAATTAACATGGGCTTCGGGCCAGCACTAGAGAGCCCTCTGGCTGCAGGAGAGTCAGCGTACTAAGTCGGCATCTAATACAGTATTCCCATAAGCAGGGGAGCTTGGCCCAGCAGAGAAGACGGACAGTTTTGGCTACAGTACATCCCCACCCGGCTGATCTATTAACACTTTTAGCGCACTGCTGATTTTCAGTCCCCTCTTCCCTCTCTGTCTAACACCTCACAATCCCCATGATTCTACACCAGCAGTTGCTCCCAGAGGCTTCCACTGTACAGGGTTGGCTGCTCCTTCAAACCGCCATTAATGGACCGTGATGGTCGGCGGCAGTGGTTGCCTGCCTCTCGCTCCTGAACAACTGGACAAGTGTCCAAAAAGAATGATCCTACCAGCCTTGTTAAACAGGCACATAAAAAAAGTTAAATTAGAAATTAGACCACTGCTCTAAGATTAATCGCACTAGAAGCAGTCAGACTTGAAAGACTTAATAGTATTTACGAACTTTGTTTTTGAAACTATTCCTCAGACTCGATTTCTTAATTCCATATGATGAGCAAGTAGTAATGTTTTTCTAATGATTTGTTTCTAATTTTTATAATTGCCAGAAATTAATTGAAGTCTTCCAATTTAAATGACTCCTTCTGAATTGGAGTGTAGCATTGATCTGCTAAAAAAAGCAAACCAGGACTGAGTTTAGTATGCTTTGAAAGCTTAGCCGTGTCAAATAGCAATTCCTTGGCTGTAGTTATTCCTGTTGGGTCTTCCTGGAGATTATCTGAAGGCTCTAGGTCAGTGGTCACCAACCCTGCTCCTAGAGATCTACCACCCTAGAGAGTTTAGGTGCAGCCCTAATTTAACACACCTGATACAGATATTCAGGCCCTTCAGTAATATCTCAGTATTAGACTCAGTTATGTTGAAGCTACGCTGGCTATAATACTGAGATGCTACTGAAGGGCCTGATTATCTGTATCAGGTGTGTTAAATTAGGGCTGCACCTAAACTCTGCAGAGTAATAGATCTCTAGGGAGCAGGGTTGGTGACCACTGGTCTAGGTAGAGGTTCCATATAACCAGAGTAGCAATACATGACTAAAATCAAAGTGTGGACTTGAGCTGCGAAAAGTATCCCCTGAGATTCACAGCATGACTTGCATATGACAAATAAAACTGAAACTGAAACTTAGTATAAACTCAAATTCGGGGGGGCAGGGAAATAGGGGTCATTAAATGCCAAGAGGAAAGGGGATAAACAGCCATTGCAGGAGCTATTTGGCATCTGCAAATCGGTAACACTTTACCTGAGAGGGCAAAAATAATACAGTGCTGCCTGTGGTTCACGAACACAATCCGTTCCAGGAAAGTGGTCGTGAAACAATTAGTACGCGAACCAAGGCAATTTTTCCCATAAAAGAGCATTGAAATTCAATTCATTCATTCACAATTTTTGTTAATTTTCTGATTCTTATAGTAAAAACTTTAAAGAAAAACAGGCGGACCGTGGCATCGCGAGAGCAGAGAGAGACATGGAGACTTGCTTGCTGGGGAAATCACGCTCTTTATTAACAATTGTATTGCTGTTGTTGTTGTTAATGTTAATGTTGTCACGCGTGTGTTTGCCCGTGTCTTGTGTGTACCCTGTCTGATCCTTGCGTGTATTTAGCGTGTGTAAATCTTCCACCGTATGTGCATATTGCAGTTCGGCATCTGACAACCTTGTGTTTCCCGTCTGTGTATTCGTGTTCGTTGCTCGTTGGTTGCCTGTTGTGGTCCTTCTATTTATAATTGCACACGGGGCATGCTGGGACATGTGCCCCGCTGGTGCTACACTAGTATAAAAAAAGGAATCTGGTCGAGGAATCTGTTTGTCGACCAAATTTTGTACGCGAATCAATGCATTTTTTTCACAAAATTTTTGGTCGCAAACCAAATTATTCGTAGACCACAGCGTTCGTGAACCGCAGGCATCACTGTACATTATTGTACTCTTAATTAATCATGAACTCTTACCACAAAATACATTTGTTCATGATTTGTACTTGGATAGTAACTGTGTTACTAAGGAACCATATTGTAAAATGTTACCGCAGTATATTATTTGTGCCCCCTCAAGTAAAGAATTACCTTGCAAATCCTATTAGCTGCATGTTAAACTACGTCCCTGCCGAGGAGGACTTGGTACGAATATCTCTGACATCACTCCTGGTACAAAAAATGGATGGAATTTTGAGGGGTGGCCTCCCACTGGCTCCTGCGTCTTTTGCTCGCACTCCAAACTCTCCTTCCATCACCTCCCAGAAAAATCCCCATACTGCCTCCGTTTACTTCCATCGCTGTACGATATCGGCTGTTCTGACCATCAGTCCATTATCTCTTCAGTCACCCAGGGTGCTGTGCAGCTCAGAGATATCCATGGCCTTCATTTCTTCTGCATGAGCAGGAATTTTCCTTGGGATCATTAAATAAAACATCCAAGATCATTATAACAATACTAATCTTGCTGATGACTATAATGAGAAAAAGACCTGTCACACATAATTATAATCCTGATTCCGGGCCAATAGATTTATAGACTATAATTCAATCAAGAGATTCAATATCAAGATTTCACCAGTTTGTATTTATAATGCTTATTTAGGAGGATTTTCTGACAAGGTATTGTTATGTTCCTCAGAGATCAGTACAGAAAAAATATGACCCATTTAACTGCAGATGACTTACTAATATATTAACTGAACAATATGAACACTTGCCTATGTACGCGCATTACAAATATTTTCCACCTAAGGAACCATTATATGTAGAATTTTTGTCTTTATTTCGAATTTGTTTTTTTATTAAGCTGCTTTTAAAATTGTACCAAATTTGTAACCTTAACTGCTAGATGAATCAATTAATCAGCAGGCGATTCCTTGTAATGCAACCCAAAAGACATACTATCTATCAGTTACTGGATCTGAGACCCAGCCAGAACAGAAAGAAACACAGCTAGCACTGAAATACTAATTATTAAACTTGTTAATATCACAAAAAAACAGCTTTATAATATCTTAGACCAATCATGCATTTGTAAAAGCAGATTAGATTAATTAGACAAATTTAATTTTCACACATTTCTGTCGTTAAAATATTTTCTGCAGCATTCTCGCATGTTGTTCCATCAAGGTACCGTGTCTGAGGTACCCAGCAGTCACGCACCAATCACTACTCCAAGCATGAGGGAACACAAACAGAAAACATCCTGGCCGACCAAGTTCCGCTTATACCACCCGCCTGAGACTCTGGACAGAACATCACAGCAAGCATGTAATTGCCAGGGTTTTGGCCGTGACAGAAGGTTCCGCAATGAGGTGTGAAGTGGAGATGATGGCTGCTGTGGGGTTAGAAGACAGGACATGGTACTCGCAGACAAAAACCAAACAGAATGCAAAATCAAAAGCACATTCACCGACATGAGACAAACACAACAGGAGCTACATTCTGGTCAGTGTATATCAAGCCTGGGACGTTCGGTTTTAATTATATCCAATTACATAATTACAGGTGCCATGGATATATCGCTGCACTCTCTCTACATGCGAAGATCCACCAGACCAGTGTTTCCCAATCCAGTCCTCGGGGACCCACCGTCAGTCCATGTTTTTGTTCCCTCCCAGCTCCCGGCAAAAACATGGACTATCTGTGGGTCTACGAGGACTGGATTGAGAAACGCGGCACTAGGCGCCCAGGATCCAGCTTAGCCGCGCTCCTGTTCAAAGATTCATTTTCTTTCATCTTGATTCACGCCCGACTCGGCTCACTCTGGGTGATGGGTGATCTGTTTTCACCTAAGCCCGGTAGAAGCCGCCCCCACCTCTCCCCGAAGTGCCCTCAATGTTCATCTTTACTTTTTCTCTGAAATCGCACCCACAGTGATCGGCTATCCCTCCCCTCCTCATGGCCTGATATTTCACGAGTTTCACATCACCAGGGAAAACCAACCGTGTGGAGCCCTCGGGGAGGGCAAATGGTGACATTTTTGAGTCTGAAGGAATCCGCTGACAAAGGGGGTTCTTTCGACTTGGAAGGTTGCCTGAGGTTAGACGGTGGCTGCCATTTCTTCATCTGTCTGTTTGTCATTTGAGGCCACGTCTGTCCCCACTTCGGTCCCCTGTCATTTGTGGCCACGTCTGTTCCCACTTCGGTCCCCTGTCATTTGAGGCCATGTCTGTCCCTACTTCAGTCCCCTGTCTGTTCATGGCCACATGTGTCCCCACTTCAGTCCCCTGTCATTTGAAGCCACGTCTGTCCCCACTTCAGTCCCCTGTCATTTGAGGCCACGTCTGTCCCCACTTCAGTCCCCTGTCATTTGTGGCCACATGTGTCCCCACTTCAATCCCCTGTCATTAGTGGCCACGTCTGTCCCCACTTCAGTCCCCTGTCATTTGAAGCCACGTCTGTCCCCA
Source organism: Mormyrops boulengeri (assembly GCA_026781065.1). Taxonomy (NCBI): domain Eukaryota; kingdom Metazoa; phylum Chordata; class Actinopteri; order Osteoglossiformes; family Mormyridae; genus Mormyrops; species Mormyrops boulengeri. The sequence goes on from JAODLD010000124.1 coordinate 29,707,111, forward strand.
CTTCAGTCCCCTGTCATTTGTGACCACGTCTGTCCCCACTTCAGTCCCCTGTCTGTTTGTGGCCACATGTGTCCCCACTTCAGTCCCCTGTCATTTGAAGCCACGTCTGTCCCCACTTCAGTTCCCTGTCATTTGAGGCCACGTCTGTCCCCACTTCAGTCCCCTGTCATTTGTGACCACGTCTGTCCCCACTTCAGTTCCCTGTCATTTGAGGCCATGTTTGTACAGATTAATGTTGATAGTGATTCTGCTGTCACCCCTTCCTCACCCCCACCCACAACATTTATCTGCCCATCTGCTTCATGTCTCTTTCTCTTGCTCTCTCTCTTGTCTTTTTCAGGATGTTTAAAGAGCGATGTGTCATAAAGGACACCTGAGACCCCTTCATCTCTGTGGTGGGATGGCGTGCGGTGGAACCTCATGTGACGGAGCGGTGTGCGGTGGGATGGTGTGTGGTGAGACGGCATGTGGCAGAATGGCATGTGGTGAGATGGTGTGTGGCAAAATAGCGTGTGGCGCGGTTGCAGTGGTGTTCCCAGGTCAGGTGGGGGGATACAGGGCTACTGAGAGACCAATGTAATTTTCATTTTTGCATTTTAGAGTAGTGACTAGAAAAGTAATCATTCACTCATCCCTCTCCCATAACTGCTTACCCACAGCAGGTAAGAGGCAGGGGGACAAGCTGGATGGGATGCCAGCCCATCACAGGGCACGCGCTCACACACATTCCTCACACAAGGATGGCAAATTAAAAAGTCTAATTCAACAAACTGCATGAACACGGAGAGCTTTCCTTCATGCTGTGAATATGCATTGATGTGCTTAAAGCTGCCGCGCATGCCCAGCCTCTGTTTGCGTCTCGCCTTGTTTCTTCTCTCATCGACAAGACGTGCCTTTCCGCGTAGTTTCCATCTGCTGCCTTCGGTTCACCGTGTATCACTCTCTGAGCATGCGATAATGATGTATCAGTGATGTGTCATATTGTTTCCCAGACCAGATGACAACTTCATACAGAAGTGCCGTCTCTCCAATTTCAGCCACAAAGTGAGAGTCCATCTTGAAATATATGTCATTTATCCTTCACACACTATCCAACTTCCTACTTTTGTACAGTTTTGCCTGTGCAGTCTTTGAAATTGATGCAGTGCAGTTGAATTACAGATGGTAAGATTCACCGACTCACATTGGTGCGCCGGCAAAAAATGTTCACAATGATATTGCACCAATTAAAAAAGTGTGCAACGGATACAATTTGGGATGAACTCGGGATGCAATGTTTTTAACATCTTTGCACTGCTAAAATCTGATTTATTAATATGTAATTATTAGTAGAGACCCTATCCATTTATTATTTATTATTTACCTGCCACAGGACTGCAGATTACCAGTCTTGGAACTGCAAATGAAATTTAGCTTTTAGCTACCTTTGGGACAGTTACGAACTATCCATTGTCCCTTTTAGATAAAACTAATAAATAAATTAAATTTAGAAATAATTTTTCACCAATAATTTTATATTTAGATTGATGTCCCCTCTCTAAGCTTACTCTCAAGCGCACTCTCTCATCTCCTGTTCTGCTGTCAGCAGCCAATTCTCTTGGCCAAGTCTTGCGCGAGCTGGAAACATGTCCGGCGATGCACCGCATCGTATCGTGTTGAATCGCATAGTGTTGAATCAGATCATGCCAAATTGCACTGCATTGCAATAGGATTGTGTCATATCGTATTGCATTAGTAGTTGCTTCATACACATCTTTAATGTATCAGATCGTTGACAATTCATGGAGATGGTTATCGCGTCAGCCTCAGTGATGGAGATTCACATCCCTAAGTTGAATTATTGAAATCAGGGCCCTTTTTCATCGATCTGACCTCACAGCTTGATGCTATCCTGCACACATTTGAATACGACAGTGAGGAAGGAATGACGCCTCCGCGCTTTTAGCTGTAGTGAGGTTATGGCCGTCCAGCTCAATCTGTCAAGAGAACGGTGGCTAATAGGAGCCATTTGCTGCAATGATACTGTTAATTTTCAAGGGAGCAATATGGGGGGGGGGGGTGCTTAGCACTCCCACCTCTGCGGCCAGGGTTTGAGTCTCTGCCAGGGTTCCATGTGTGTGAAGTTTGCATGTTCTTCCAGTGTCATCATGGTGTTTCCTTCAGATACTCCAGTTTCCCCCTACAGTCCAAGAACATGCTGAGGATAATTGGAGTTACCAAATTGCCCATATGTGTGTGTGACTGGTGTGTGACTATAGACTATGTTCTGTCTCTTGTCCCTGCACAGCTGAGGAGGGGAAAATGAAGAAGAATGAAAAATGTCTATGATAAAAACCTAGAATCTATAGCATACAGAAAATGATGGGAAGCCCCTGCCATAAGAACAGTGTAAGTCATACTGTGCAATTTAAGGAACAATAATATTTAATGCTTTTACGGCAAGGCAAGGTAAATGTACCACAGAGCTCATTACCTATCTATTTTATATTTATATATGTTTTATTTTTTTGATTCCACTTGTAGTACACTCTAACAGTTACACCTAGGGATGCTTTTCTTAATTCAGTAAAAATGTTGCAGATTTATTGGTTTCATAATGATAGTCCATTGACATATCTTCCACACTTTCTTTTTACACTTCCATCTTTCTTTTTATTACTTGTCATAATTTTTTTGTCTGACTAATTCACTTCTGTTCTTGTCATTTTGCTATTAATTGCAATTGTAATCACTGGCTCCCAAAGGGATACTAAACGCCGTCACGCCCTGCCTATTTGCCCCTCCCGTTTCACCCCAGCTCCCTGTTTTTTCCTCCCTATGCATTTGTCTTACCTCTTGTTCTTCCCCTTGTGGGATGCATTCCAGCTGCCTTTCCTTCTGCTCCCTTATTAGTCTTAGTATAAAGGTACTTCCCAGTTCTGTGTTGCCCAGTCCTGACATCAACGTTGTTGCTTCTGTATGCTCTGGTTCCTGTTTATCCTTCCTTACTGTTTGATCCCACGTGATCCAGTTTGTTTCTGTTCAGTTTTTAGTTAATAGAACCTCCTTTTGTTTATTCCAATTCTGCTCCCACATCCTTCATTCTGCTCATCACAAAAATCACAAATATTTGTTGTTTTATGTTATTTCAGAGGTCTTACTAATTAAAAAGCACCCAATGACACTGCTTGTCAATGAACTTTTTAACTCTTTTAGAACTATAATTCGGGTTTCAATTTATTACTTAATTGAAATTAATGTTTTACATAAAGCTTCTGGTTCTTTCTAATGTGATATATATTTTTTGGAAACAGATGAAGTGATGGTTTTTGCTCTAAAACCAATACATTTGCAATAAAGTTCCTGAATTAAGCAAGTGTTCTAAGACTCTCTAAGAGCACTGTAGCATGTAGTGAGTAGGATCAACTTTTCAGAATCAGAATATTTAGCCTCCTGAGCCACTTCAAAGTAGAAAAGCTGTGTGTTCAGAGAAACCGTTCTACACCCCACTGTACAGTGTGCAGTGTATACCTCTCTGTCTGTGTTTAACAATAAAATCTGACAGCACTAACACGTCACACCCATTATACAGATTAGCATTTTTGCAAAGGTCATGGCTTGTGTGGCTCTTGGATGAAGGGCAGGCCTGTGGCCTGACGCCTACAGTGTTACAGGCTGAGGGTCTGCCCCTAGCTCGGTGTGTGGGATTTTCATGTCCTCTGCAGGGACTCTTCTGGGCATGTACACTTCTATTTGCAGGGATAGACTCTAGGCACACTGTGAACCTGCTTCCAAATTCGGTCCTTGGGGACCCACAGACAGTCCACGTTTCATACTTTCCAACAGCCTGTCGTGTCACCCTCGGACACGTGTCGCCCTGGAATAATGGGAACCGACAGTTTATCTCAATTTAATAGCATACTTCATACTTTGGAATAGCCTGTTGTGTCATCATAAATGTCCAAATTATAGTTAGGGTAAGCCAACTGAAGCTAGGGTTGGGGATAGAAAGGTTTTGGTAGATTAGCAGATTAGCTTGATTTAATAACATATTTCATACATTGCAACAGCATGTTGTGTCATTCTAAGTCCCCAACTATCACAGAAACACCGTTTGATATCTTTAAAAGCCATAACCCAATTCTAACCCTACACTAGGTTCAGTTGGGTAACCCTTGATTTGGGGACTTATGGTGACACAACAAGCTGTTGGAAAGTATGATATATGTTATTAAATTTAAATAAACTGTGGTTTCCCTTTACAGGGGAGCAAAAACTGTCCAGCAGGGAGCTTGGAAGGAGCAAAAACATGGACCAACTGGATCCCTGAGGACGATTAGGAAACACTGCCCTAGTCAAATGGTTTTACAGATCTTTGATGGTCCTTTCAGTCATTTATGTTGTTTTCTGCTAGTGTACTGTGTGCTAATTTAGTATTTATTTTCAAATGCTCCAAGGCTGGTACCCCAGATTCCAAGTATTTGTATTTGGGGATTAAAGTTGATTCTTTTTCTTTTTTGATTTGCCCCTGAAAATATGACTGGTATGTGCATATGAGACCCCCACTCTCCACCACCTTTCCAAGCATAATAAATTCATCCTGGAAAGGGGGAATTTCACTAAAATGAAATAAGCAAGTGGCCCTGGGCCAGCTGGCCTGGCTACTCTCAGGCATTGCGATTCCGGCGCTGCCCCGCTTGTCTCTCTCACTCGGCAGACTTCACACCAGTACAGCCCCAAACACCATGATTAAAGAGTTGAGAAGCTCCAGGGTCAGTCTCTGGTGTAAAACGGGGTGGGGGGGGGAGCTGATGCTGCCATAAGGGGAGAGGCTAATCACTCCATGAACATCCTGTATAGGTTTAATTTGCTTATTGAAAGGTCCCAGCATGCAGCAGACTAACCTGCCTTCACATCAGAGGACCTCTCTTATTACTTACTGGCATTAAGGAATTAATCAATCCCTTTTAAAGCAGAGGCCAGGGATGGAGGGTTTATCATCCATCGGTGATTAATGCTGACATAATCACAAGTATTTGTGGTTTCCCTGTAGCAAGGCAGCTAACCCTCTGCTCTCATCTCAAATGCTCCATATTACTCTTGCCCTAACCGCTTGTGAGACAGCTTGATTTTGACTAAACCACATACTTGTCCACGGTCAGTACCATCAACTTTACATACAGCAGGTTCAGTACTAAAGAATCTAGGCGTATTACTTTTAAAATATAAAACTAGATTTGGTGCTTTTATGTATTGTATTCCCCAGACAGCCCTGTCATTTGGTCCAGCTATCTAAGCTACTAGTCCCACACTTACCAATGTGTACAATTTCTAGAAGTACTGGATGGATAACCTGGAAGTATGAAAGTTAATAAATGTGTTTTTACCTGATTGCTGGGAGTCCTTGTCGTAATATGTAGGTCTGAGAGTATACTTATTCATTTATTGCAGATTCAACTTATTATATATAAAACTAATAAAACCACACTGAACACTAACTGAATTTCCATTAAACACTGAAAATAATACAAAAATAAAAACCGTTGGAACAGACAGACAGAGCAGTTACCTGCTGTGCCTATCTTATCCTTACTCCTCCCACACTGCCCAACCTCTACAATTTCTAGAAATACTGGATGAATCAAATGGAAATATAAAAGCCAATAAATGTATTTTTACCCGATTCCTAGTTGTGACTCTGCAATTACATCTATTCATTTACTGCACATTCTACTGGAATGGTGATTTGCAGAGTCTTTCCCCACCAATTAAATGGTTACTAATAGTCCTTTGTATTTGTGTTAATGTGCATGTTTTAAAATGTCATTTATATTTCTATATGCTATATGTTTAAATATTCATATTCTATTTATTTGTCTTTTGTACTATGACCACAATTTTCCATAACATAAAAGTAAGAACTTTAACCCTTGTGTTTACTTCTGGGTCCTGGGGACCCAGTTGAGGTATCACCCGATTTTTACCAGTTGAGGTATGACCCGATTTTGAGATTGACCTTGGATGTTATGACTTTGTGCATTTTAGGGTAAGGTCATTGATTATACCACATAATGATGAACACAATTTTTTTAATTCCGTGGTCAATTTTAAGTGAACACCCGGGTTAAGAAATAAACTAATAGCAGACTATATACCGGTAATAAAAACTTCTGTTTCTAGGCACTTGTTTATTTTGGAGGACCAGAAAACCTTTTTTCAGTAAAAAAAGAAAAGGCAACTGAAATGTCAGAATGTCTCCGTGCTTCATGCTTTTTTTTAATATAAAAGCAAATAGTATGCTAGATGCAGGAAAAACAGATTACAATAAAGGAAAAAAACATGTTCCATGTGACATATTGGTGCAGTGCTTGGCACTGTTGCTTCATACCTCTGGGGCCAGGGTTCGAGTCTCTGCCAGGGTTCTGGGTGTGTTGTTATAGGATATTCCCCCCAAAACATAAGGATTAATCAGAGTTACTGAATCATGAGTTTTTTCTGTGATGAGTTAGTGCCCCATCCTTGGTTGTTCCCTGCCTTGTGCCTGTAGACTCTGAACCACCCCCCCCCCCCCCAACCCTGAATAGGACAAGTGGATACAGGAAATGGATGGAACATCCTCCACTCTAGGGGAAAAAATAGGGATAATGGTCTGACCTAGTTGTGGGAGGATTGTCTGTCCCCTTGCTGTGATGAGATGGCAGTCACAGAAAAGCAGAAGGCACTCGGCTCAGATCCCTGGTATCATATTTAATTCACCATGACCTGCAACTGTCGGATATCCTGGACGCACTACTACACTTTAAGAGAGCTTGTGGTTTTCAGTGCAACATAAACGTTTCCTTTCACGCTCCAGAAAGCTGTGAAATGGATTTTTCGCAAGTGCAGCAGAAATGTGTTTGTAAATTCCCGCTGTTGATCTCACAGGTTCAGTCCTGATCGTAGACAAGTGTGTAAAAAAATCCATCCATCCATTCATTTATCCATCCATCCAGTTTCCTCCACCCATCTGGGTCCATGTCACAGGGGCAGCAGTCTGAACAGAGACGCCCGGGCCCCTATCTCCCCAGCCACCTCCTCCATCCCCTTGGGGGGGGGGGTGCCCAGGCATTCCCGAGTCAGTTGAAAGACATAAACTGTCCAGCGTGCCATGGGCTGCCCTGAGGAAAATGAAAAAGAATTGATGAAAAAGAGTGTGCTCTTGAGTGTGTTGAGTAGATTCTGTTCTTACCTAAGAACAAATCCCAAATAAGAAAACATGGATGAATGTGAGAATTTTCTTGAAAATGGCGTAAGTGGATTTTAAGAAAAAAATTCTTCTTCAGAACGGTAGGTGAATGAGAACCAATGTCTCAAGCCTCCAAAATTTCATGAAAACATTTTTACTCTGTCACAGGGAAAAAATAACTGCAAATGTCACTATTGTAATGATTATTCATTTTAAAGACTATCTGGTATATACAGTATCTCCTGCTTTTGAATGAGTACAGCATGTGTTCTCCAAAACAATAATCATTTTCATCCTTGCTGTTTAAATCACTCCTAATCAGGTTTGTGAGAAACGTATGATCTCATTTTTTGTTTTATAAATATTCCAGTATTAATTAAAACAAAATCATATTACCAGTCAAATACGGAGTACCACAGGGATCAGTGCTTGGTCCTTTATTGTTTTTGCCCTACATGCTGCCATTAGGAAACATAATGAGAAAACATAATGTTAACTATGTTGAATGTCGTACTTTATACTTTTCGTCCTTTTTTATATACCGTATTACAAAGACGAGAGAGAAACAGCATTTCGACTCCCTTGTGTGTTGTGAACATTCAGGGAATTGACAACAAAAGCCTATTTGATTGGATTTGATTTTGAACTATCACTCCTATGCCGAAGACACCCAAATATACATTTCGGTTATGCCTAAGGACACCACATCTATTGTCACTTTAGCTAATTGCTTTAACGAAGTCCAGACCTGGATGGCTGAAAACTTTTTATCATTGAACTCTTAGAAAACCAAGGATCTCTTGTTTGGAGGCAGGTCTGCAGATAAGAATTTTATAATCTCCGTATTCCACTCCAAAGGGCTGAACTTTTACCTCAGTAGCTCAGCCTGTAACCTAGGTGTCATCTTAGATACAAGCCTCTCATTTAAATTACATGTGGATGCAGTATCAAAGGTGTGGTTCCCACAGCTACGCAACTTCGCCAAACTGTGATGATTTCTTACTATTCAAGATACAGAGAAATTAAATACATGCTTTTGAATAAAGTAGGTTAGACTACTGCAATGCTCTATTATCTGGCAGCACACATTGCACACTAAATACCTTGCAGCGTATTCAAAATGCAGCAGCTCTAATTGTGACCAGGACGTTTGCCCACATAGCCCCTGCTCTTGGGTCCCTTCATTGGCTTCCTGTTAGGTTTAAAGCTGACTTCGAAGTTCTCCTATTACCATAAAATGCACTAAAAGGTCTAGCTCCTACCTACCTGACAGAATTATTTCAAGTTTAAAGCCGCATCTTCCACTCAGATCACAGAATGCAGGTCTCCTTTTCGTTTCACATACAAATATTGTAACAGTGGGCGGTAAAACATTCTGCTACAGGGCCCCTATATTGTGAAATGGTTTACCAGGCTATGTTCAGGATGCCTATTTGGTCTCAGTCTTTAAATCTTGACTGAAGATCTATTACTTCAGTTTAGCTTACCCGCAACCTAACACACAACACCGTAACTATGGCTGCTGGTGCTGACATGCCATTTTTGATGTACTCTTTTTGTCCATTAATGTGTCAACGCATGTTCTGACCATCGAAGCTCTCTGCCTTCCCACATGTCCGGGTGGTGCTTGGGGTGGGCACCAACTGAAGTGGAGTCCTGGTTCAGTCCCATGGAGGGGTGACATCACAAATGGGACCTACGAACTGTATCATTGTGGGCGCAGACTTCAGTGCCACCCAACAGAGGCCGGCATGGAAAACAGACTGATTGATGGACTTTGGCCACCCTACACAGGCCAATGTGGATAACAGACTCATTGATGGACTTTGTCTTGATCCTTAATCACAGCTTACACCTTGGTTTTGGCAAGCTAGTCCACTCTTTTCTGTTTTCGGTAATGTTAAAATGCCCAGGGGGGTTGGGCAGCCAGTCGACTTTGGACCCCCAGAGGTTTATTTTCTCCTTACTTGGGAGTTTTTGGTTACTCTCCTCCATTGTCATCTGACTTTATTTATTTAATTTCTTACCTTCTTTTTCCTCATCTTGTACTACTCTCTCTAATGATGTTGTGATGTATCACAAGACATCGATTTAAAGCACTTTGGGACAACTCTGTCATGAAAGGCGCTATATAAAAATAAATTGAATTGAACATGATGCAATTATGGGGCTCAGTGGTTACAGCAATAATTTAAAAATGAATTTTGCTAATGATTCCCTTAGTATTCCCATCAAACACATTAAGAAAGGCATGATAATTTAAAAAGGCATGATAATGAATGGACTGCAAGCTGAAATATAATTTTAATTAACAGTTCTAACAAAAATGAATCCATGTTGTATTTTATACTAGAAAAAATACCATCACAACACCAATATGATTTTACCTTGTTTATCCAAAATATCTCCGAAATAAAAGCTGTTGTGTCTGCTAAGCTCACCTTCTGCAGAAGCATTTATAAACAATATGGACAAAAGTTTTGGGACACACCTCTTAGTCATTGAATTCAAGTGTTTCATTCAGACCCATTGCCACAGGTGCATAAAATCAAGCACCAAGCCATGATGTCAGGTTTACAAACATTTGTGAAAGAATGGGTCATTCTAAAGAGCTCAGTCAATTCAAGCTTGGTCGTTGGATACCACCTTTGCAATAAGTGAGTTTGTGAAATTTCTTCCCTGCTAGATATTGTAGGGTCAGCTGTAAGTGGTATTATTGCAAACTGGAAGCATTTCGGAACAACGGAAACTCACAAAGTAGCAGACCACGCAAAGTAACAGAGCAGGGTCGTGAGTGCTGAGGTGCACAGTGTGTAAATGCCACCAGCACTCTGTTGACTCAATAACTGAAGAGTTACACACTTCCTCTGGCACTAACCCCAGCACAAAAACTGCACTGGCAGCTTCATGGACTGGGCTTCCTTGGCCAAGCAGCTACATGCAAGCCTCACGTCACCGAGCACAATGCCAAGCATCGTATGGAGTGGTGTAAGCACGCTGCCCCTGGATTCTGGAGCAGTGGAAACATGTTCCATGGAGACAAATCATGCTTCTGTCTGGCAGTCTGATGGACAAGTCTGGGTTTGGAAGATGCCAGGAGAATGTTAGCTGTCTAACTGCATTGTGCCAACTGTAGAGTTTGGTGGAGGAGGGATATGGGGTTGGGGTTGTTGTTCAGGGGTTGGGCCCCTTAGTTTCAGTGAAGGCAACTCTTAATGCTTCAACATACCAAGACATTTTGGACAATTCTATGCTTCCAACTTTGTGGGAACAGTCTGGGGAAGTCCCTTTTCTGTACCAGCATGACTGCGCCCCAGGGCACTAAGCAAGGACCATAAAGACATGGTTGGGTGAGTTTGGTGCGGAAGAACTTGACTAGCCCACACAGCCCTGACCTCAACCCCATTGAACACTTTCAGGATGAACTAGAACGGAGATTGCAAGCCGGGCCTTCATGCCCAATATCAGTGTCTGACCCCACAAATGCCCTTCTGGATTAATGGGCAAAAATTCCACAGACACCCTCCAAAATCTTGTGGAAAGCTTTTCCAGAATAAACACAGCTGTTATAGCTGTAAGGGGGGACCAGCTCCATATTGATGCCTTTGGATTTACAATGTAATGTCATAAAAGTTCCTGTGGGTGTAATGGCCAGGTGTCACAATACTTTTTGTCCATGTAGTGTATCTTCCGTGATATTACCAAAACAATAGCATGTGGCATGTGCCACAAACTCCAGCCTGCTGTGCCTAGGTAGTCCATTCTTAAAAGACCACCATATGATTGGCTGGAATTGCATTTCAACAGTTTTTAAAAAATACAAGTTGTTAAGGAGATAATGAGGGGTTCGGTGGTTAAAACAGACACATGGCCTGAATGTTATTCAGCTTAGATCAGCTGATTTTTCCATACTGCAGTACCTTCAGTAGGATAAAGGTTATTGAGAGTTTGTTGCTGAAAAAAATCAGTCCAGAAGGTTGTTAACAAATGCCCGGCATGTCCAGTTATTAACTTCTCACTTGGTTTCCCGGAGTGTCATATGCTGGTACGCCAGACATGTCAAGTGGAAGTTATTATTTAATATACGCAGGACCCATGAAATGTTGGCCTGGATGAATCCAGTAAAAATACCACCTCACCCTTTAAAACATAAATTTCAGATTCCATTGTTTAGTTTTTGACCTTTCAAGCACTTCTTATTCCCCATTGGGGTTTAAAATGTCATGCCTTGGGGGGAACAGATCATATTTAAATTCAATGGAACCAAAGAGTGAGTCGGGCAAATCTTTAATTAACGGGGGAATCCATAGCATCCTCATTGGTACCTAGCAGACATGAAGGTGAGGGACCCAATGACCATCATAATGATTATGGCTGTGAAACACCACCCAGGGCTATTGCAGGCCTCTTCAGAAGGCAGTTTTGATCTTCATCTTCCGGGCGGGAGCTCTTGACGAACACTAAGACGTGCTAATGCCATGAAGTGCTTCTCTGCAAAATATTCTCCTCATAAATAAATTAGTGTCACATCCAACCAAGCTAATATGCTTGGAAAGCCTTAGTTGAAGCTCAAAGAGTGTAAAATCTGCAGCCATCTGAGCATTCAAAGGTCATTTACATGAAAAGAATCTTATAGGACAATTGGCTAGGGGCTAGACTCATTTGGGAGTGGGCAATTATAGATTTCAGCTGGGCACCTACACTCTTTTACAGATTTTTCATTCATGAGAAGACAACAATTATACTTGTATATATTTTGTAGCCAATCAGAATTGCAATAGAGGGAAAACGTTTTTTTGTGATTGGCCGAACCCTTCAAAGTGGGGGCATAGGGGAAATCTGCAGAGCAAACATCCACCTGTCCCTGCTGGTCCAGTGGTCCGTGGCTCAAACCGCCATGGACTGTGTTTGATTCCAGGTCAGGAGGGTATCAGGTTTATTGCATTTCTTTGTATCTGTTGGGCCATGTGGGAAATGCATTTTCCTGATGGCGGCGCTGTTGCCAAGTACAGCTGCGGACCTGTGGACCTTGATCAAGCAGTGATTCAGCAGTGTCACTGCAGAGGTCCTGCCCCTACTTTGATCTTATCTAAGGTTGGCACTATTTTTTTCTACTCTATAAAATTCCTTAATTGAGAAATTACGATTATTTAATTAGTAAACATGGATGTGAGTGGCTATATCTGTGGCTATGTCTGTCAAACTAATGATTATGCTGGTCTCTGTCCTCACAAAATTCCACCCCCCCATCTGTACACATCCAGTGTAATACAATGCTCCCTCATTAAACTGCAAAATGTCACCTCCAGTCTCTACCACTGTTAAGCATTTCTTTTGACTTTGTGGTAATATTATATTTCTGCAGCAACTGATACTGGGGATTTGAACCCACGGCCGTTCAGATAAGGAGGGTGGGGGGATGGGATTCTAACCAGCCCTGCAAGCTGCCTGCTTTTATCACCTTGGCCAATAGCCGATTTCACGAGGCCCATTTTCCAGGGTCATGCATGCGCTGGATACATGATGCATTGCAGTTCTGCAGTGTTTAATGACCCACCTTAGAAACGAACAACAGTCAAAGAATAAATAAATAAATGAAGAGTTCAGATCTGGGGGGGGGTGTTGTGAATGCAGCATGTGTGTTTATTGTGGTGGAAAAGAATGCATGTGGGCATGAATAGTTGAAGATCTCACTGACGCCTTACGCCTGGGGGGTGGGGGGTGAAGGGTTTGTGGCTGG
>JAODLD010000124.1:29720595-29732001 GCA_026781065.1 Mormyrops boulengeri
AATTTTAAGTCGTGCAGCTTGTTGGTGAAAATTTTGGTGGGTGAAAAAGCTAAATAGACAGATTTGTGAGAAAATCCCCCCCCCCCCCCCTCCCAGGGGCAGATTTTACTAGGAAAAACAAAGGGAAAACATATATAAAAACAGTTAATCCCCCCATAATGTTCACCTGGGGAGTACAAACAAAAACTGCTTGTGTGCCTCTTTCTTCTCTCTTTGGTACTGCTTCTGGTGTGGGCTCTAAGTCCTGAAGCAGGGATGTGCCATATACCTTCTGGTTGGGACAATTACTGGACGCACGCTCTGTTCTGTTAACACCCTTTGAGGCCAACAGTGAGGAAACTATGGTTACCATTGGCCCCCATAGTGCTGATCACTCCCTGGTGGTACGTGGTGGGATTGTAGTCATGTGTGGCATCGCAATATTTATCACAGCACCACACTGGGGCCCTGCGCCTCTGAGCAAGACACACATGGCTGGGAGGGTGCAAACAGGATGGACAGAGGACCTCCTCTGCCAAGGTAGTCCAAAGCAATACAGCCTGGTGCTTCACTGTGGAATTTAAGTTTTGAAGAACAAGGATCAAGTGAGTCACCTGGGCATTGAGATACCCCAAGTAGTGGGTCTCAGTGACCCACAGGTGGCATTGCCTGGGTTTGCCTTGAGTCTCGCCTGCTGGATAGAGTCCAGCACCTTGTGGTCGAGATGAACGAGGTGTTACGCCAGTATGAATAACAATGTCGTCTAGGTAGATGATTGTAAATTCATAATGAGGAAGAAGTAAGATGTTCATGAGCCATTGGAAGGTGGCAGGTGTCCTATGGACCCCAAAAATGAGAAACGGATCTGGATGTGCCGAAGGACATTTTTTCCTTGGCAGCTGACAGAGGAGAGTGAAGATGAAACAAGCCATCTAACCTTCTAACCCCCCTTCTTTCACTGCCTGTTGTCACGCCTCTGGGATGCAGTAGGGTCTTTGGTAGATGACAACACAATCTCAATGTGGTGCTGGAGGTGGGTATGACCTGGGAGGCTAGAAAACACATTGAGGTCCTCTCCTATGTGCACTCCGTCAAGTGGTTCTGTTCAGAGCACTGACAGGTGGGGCTGCAGCTACTGGTTGACATGGTAAACTAGCTCTGAAGAACAGAAACCAAGCTGTCAAACCCATTAATTTAAAGGGCCTACATTGTACTTTATTTTGTGAAGCCCCAGCCAAGTGACCATGAACTTGCAGAAGGCATTTGGGATGAAGACACGATTGCCAGGGCAGAACTCCCTGGGTTAGTAAGCCTGCTGAGTTTGCTACATGCGCTCCTTGATGATCAGCATGACCTTCTTAATCCTCTCCCTTATCTCCTGGGCGTGTTCTGCAATTGTGCAATATGGTGAGGGATGTTCCTCCCAGACTACCTTCGCTCCATTGAGCAGGCTTCGGAGTTGGCGTCTAAAGAAGAGTTCAAATGGTATCAACCCCTTGGAGGCTGGACTGTGAAGATGATGTAGGGCAGCATTACATCCCAGTTATGGGTGTCCAGGTCGATAACACCAGACCATTTGCTTGAGTGTTTATTGAAAATATTTGACAAGGCCATCTGTCTACTACACAGGGATATGGAGGTGGTGGATTTTGAGGAGTGCTCAGGAGAAGTCCTTCATGGTGGCATTCATTCCTGGCCAATGGAAATGGTCCTGGATCTACTCCCCCATGCGATCCTCAGGACCTGATGACCCAAGCAGTGTTTGAGGCAGTCATACGGTCATTGATCTTTGGCAAATGACCCCATGTGTGTCACCTGCTGGAAAAACTCAGCATAGGGGTTATCAGTGGCGGTGGGTTGCTCACCATATGGGTCAGACGCTCCATCCCTCACTTTTGCCGGGAACACCAATCGAACTTGCAATGTGTTCCGTGGCAGCAGGGATGACTCTCACATCACCATGCGCGCACACAAGGAGAAGGGAGGCGGCCGGTTGTGCTTTTACGGCAGTCACCCTTCAACATTCATCTACAAACACTTCTGGTGTACCTCTTTCTTCCTCCTTCCCTTCTTGGGCTTCTTTCTGGCATGGGCTTTAAGCCTTGTAGCACAGACTTGCCACACCCCCTGCTTGGGAAAATTATTAGACACCAGCCACGTCCTGTTATCATCCTTTGAGGCCAGTGGTGAGGAAACCATGGTTACCTTTGGCCTGTGTGGTGCTGATCACCCCCTGGTGGTTTACAGTAGGTTTGCAGTCAGTCATCATGTCACAAAGTAATGATAATACCTCTAAAATGGCAAATAAAAAAGAAAATCTAGAATCTTTCTATAAACTGCTGTCTTTGCTCCCCTAAAACTGTGAGTCATACTGAGTCAACTCGTCTCATAATCCGAGGTGGTATTTAAATCAGATTACAGTCAGTCCTGCTACGATGTCTATTGCATTCCTGAAAAATCTTGCGTTCACTAAAATATACATATCCAATGCGGAAAGTAAGGATACAGGAATGCAGCTCCTAAAATTAGTTAATTACAGGAAACAAAATGAATTAAATAAAAAAAATAGTGATACCAGTGCCTAATAATGTCATTATATGCATTTTAAATAAGAAATATTAATAATACATTATTAAATTATATGGTAAACATCTCCTATGGATCTTACGATAACCAATTCACTGAAAAGAACTGGTTTAAAAGAATGATTAATTCACAAATCATCCCTTTGGATAGCTGTTTTTGAATGCATGTAGTGTAAATCACTTAGATCATATCTCACTGTAGTTCAGGTAGTGCTTTCCTCTCCAACCGAAAATCGCAGAAATACAAATACTATTCCGCGTTGTATTGAACTTGCATGCTAATATATCAACAAATTCGAGGTGTGATGTCACATGTTGTAGCAGGAGTCACTGTACTGTAGGGCATAGGTTTGGTTTCAACACTGGTGCCCGTGTGTCTGCCTGGGGGGTCCCCAGCTGGGATCCCGAGGAGTTTTGCCATGTGGTGGGTGCGGCAACGCGCTGCATCAGCGCATGCTCCCCAACCTGACCCGACCTGATTGGTAGGGACCAAATCAGCCCCAAATCCCCCAGCCCCGCTAAACACAGGCGCAAATCCCACGATACTGGTAGGGACAAGTCCCTACTCTGCATACCCAAATCTACCGTTGTTGTACCACAACCCTTAGTTCCCACCAATCACCACCAGCCTGTAGATACAAAATATGAACATTTAATATGCTCTGCCTTTCCTTTCTTTTCACAGGGGCAAATCAGGTACTGATTGAAACTATTTAGCTTTGTCTTTTTCCCATAATAATGAGCTGGAAGGACATGCAATGACTTTTATCCAACTTTGCAATTAATATAGCACAAGGAAATTGGAGGTGAAAAAGAGAGATTCACTGCAGACACACGGCCTCATTATCCATCCATCCATCTTCCATTATTGTTTATCTAGTACAAGGTTGTGGTACGCCTGTAGCATATCTTAGGAAGGAAAGCGTAGAGGACACCCTGGACAAGAAGCCAGTCCATGGCAGGGCATATTCAAGTACCTGCAGTTACACACTAAGGGGACTTATGACTGGGGTAAGAAATCAGAGACAGGATTCAAACCCAGTATTGTCAGTAATACCCACTGAGATACCCGGCCACCCGTCATTCATCTTTATAATAAATGCCAATGCCTGTTAGAAAGGATTATTAAAACTGTATTCCCTGCCCTCCTAGTGTCATACACTGGATTCTTAGCAATAACGGCCATCTTTGTACTGTATGTTTGAGTTACCACATCTCAGGACTGTCATATATTTTCGACCAGACACAATCAGACTATCACACAGCAGAGGTGTACACATACTAACCTTGAAATTCTCATTGCCCAACCATGTGCTGTAAGAGTTACACAGGGATTTTCCTTGAGATTTATTCCTAGGCAGAAGTGTCTAAATGTAGACCTGAGACGTAAATGGTTAAGGCCAGATGGTGCAGAAATACGGATCCATGGATAACTGCGTGCAGTAAACAGGACAGGCACCTTGTTGTGGGGAGTTAATACTGTCATTATACAATGCTTGCAGAAATAAATGCAGCGGCATCCGCATTGGAACAGTTCATCAAAAAGCTAATAACTGTCCTCCAGCACAACTTAAGCAGGGACGATTCATTTCCCTAATGATGTTTTTCTCTTTTCAGGGCACATTTCTGTAGTCTGAGCCACATTGGCTGACAAATGTCACACAGGGAAGTCGTAAATCCTTCTCCAAAAAGTTACCTCTACATAAATCATCACTGACACACAGACATTATTAACTTTCCCAAGTAAGTCTTGGTGACATCAGCTAGTTCCCATGCACTAGAAAATTC
The DNA here is from genome assembly GCA_026781065.1 of Mormyrops boulengeri. NCBI lineage: Eukaryota > Metazoa > Chordata > Actinopteri > Osteoglossiformes > Mormyridae > Mormyrops > Mormyrops boulengeri. The sequence goes on from JAODLD010000124.1 coordinate 29,724,948, forward strand.
ATGCACTATAAATTAAAATGCATCTATATTTCCGTGTGCAGCTTAATTTTCGATCTCCAGCATCTTCATGTCTTCACTCGTCATTCAAGGCTGAGTAAGCCTGGGAGATCAGATGTGTTGCAGTCAATATTTGCCCACCCGATATCTGTCAGTAGCACCTTCAAGACAAGCCGGCAGACCAAAGTCCGTTTAAATCAACGTCAGCGGCCGTGAGTGGGAGGCTACCTGGCAGAATGCCCTTAGGACTGAGTGCAGATCATTCTAATGTTGAATCAACAATGAAGTATAAGCTAAAGTATCACTGCTGCTCCTTCAACTGCAAAATGTCACATGAAAACCATGGCAGGATTTTGGAAGGGCTAATTGTCTTCATTTACTATTAATAACCCCAGTTGTTGTTATGGGGACAGTGTATTTACTCCTATGTTCCAAGAACTGCATCAACTGAAAGAAGATATTCATTACAAGCCCAAGGAAACCTTCTTCTAGGTGTTCTTTATCATGATCATGGTTGTCATTTTCATCACCATCTTCCCAGGTGGCTCCGACGTCAAAGCGAGGTGTTCACTGCATGTAGGAGATTTCAGTCCAGTGGCCGTTGTGATTCATCGGCTGTCTGCAGGGAGGTGGCCCGGAAAGCACTGCATCTCTGCTCTTCTGTCAACTGGGTCCCTCTTACCCCATGCCTCTGCAGAGACACCTATCTCTGTGAGTAGCGCAGCCTTGGCGAGATGCATGAGATGTCACCAGAGGGGCGTGGCTACTGGGGCAGCATCTCCCCTCCTCTCCTCAGTCGGCGTGCGTATCATGTGTTGGGGGAGACCTACACGAAGCGGGAAATGAAAAGCAAAGTCAGCAGGAGCACTTAATGTTTAATGGATCAGTATAATTTGAAGATTGATTTTATACAATTAATCATATCACAATCCCACAATGACTCGGCAACCCTAACCAGGATAAGTGCCTAGTACATGGGTAAATTGATCATAATCATTACCTTAATCAAGCTTCATTATCAATAATCTTGTAAAAAACAGAAGTCATGTTGTACCTGTAAAACTTCTGCTGAAGTGAATGCAGGGCTGGACTGGAACTAAAATTCAGCTCTGGACGTTGGGGTCCTTCATGGCTCCATGATAAATTTTGCTAAGCTGGGGGGGCAGGGGGGCATGATAAATTTTCCCGGCCCCCATACCCATCCACCCAGGGAGAAAGTACCCAGAAATCATATTTGCGACATTTTGATCAAGCACAAAATAAAAAAAATCGAAACTGATTATATTTAGTGTTAAACCACATAGGTCACATAAATATATAAACGGCTGGGCATTTGGGAATGAAACAGTCTCCTTTTACCAAAGATTTCAAAAATTCAGGAATTAGGTAGCTGGGAATTCATTGGTCTGTCAATGCCTATTAATGGAAATATTCCTGGACTAGAAATACCCTTTAAGTCGTTGTTTACTGGTCCTATTTTAGATTACCTCTATTTCCATTTATATATATTTGCTGTGAGAATCATGATTAACTGTGAATGTTTGCTGTGACAGTTGGAGTAAAGGATTATGTCGATGAAGAAGCTTATGTATAGTAATAAGGAGAAAGAGGAGGTTGACAAAATAAATTGCAAATAAGATGTTAAAATAGAGGTGATAGGGAAAGGCAGAAACCAACAACAAAAACAAACTGAAATGTGAATGTGGCGCAGACAAAAATTCATTTTGCTAACAGATGCAAATAATACAGCTTAGGCAAAGGATGCATTTCCGATAAGTGATGGGCAGCAGACCACATAAATAAAAGCCGATTCTCCTCTCAGACTGTAAGAACAAACTGTATAATAAATGCATCTGAACCCGTTGGACCTCACCGAGTCACAGTGAAGGATGGTCTTGAGAAAGTTAAAATGCAAGGCTGGTAAGCAGGTCAGGTCAGTATTCAACAATCCTCAATTCTGCCCGCTAAAGTCCACAGCATTACTGCAGGGTCAGAGATGGGCTTTCCCTCACACAATCCCAAACATCTGCAAACAAGCTGGCACAAAATGGTCACACGACATACTTAAATATAAGCATTCAAGCACCTATCTAAGTATGTGAACGACAGTTGAGATTTCTTCAGTCAGTAATGGAGGACACTTTTGTACCCTACAAAGAGGTATCGTTGTCATGCATATAACATACACAGCTGTGTATTTGTGTACCCTCATCCACTACACACAAACACACTTTCTCAACCCGGGGAGACCCCGTCCATGTCACACCTCCTATGCAGGGATTTCCCACCATGTCAGAGATGCCCTGCGGGGAATCACCGCCAGAATACTCCGCCCAATCAAGTAAGCTCAGTTCACCCCTTGCCTTAGGCAGTGGTGGAGGGAGTACTCAGTTTACTTGAGTAAAGGTACTTGGCCTTTCTTCTTAAGTAAAAGTAAGTACTTGCTTGTAAATATAAGATATTAAAGTAAAAGTACTTGAACTTGTACTCCCAGATGCAACTAGATAACATGCCATTCAGTGTGTCTATAGTATGTATATTTTGTTGAATACAAAAGTTCAGGCATGGGAGTGCTGTATTTTCCAATCTAAACATTTAAAACATGAAATGCTAGTCTATAATAAGAGCTTCAGAAATGTGATATTCTGCATTATGATTGTAAAATGTAACACAACATTAAGTAGAAATGTAGAGTATAAATATTTACTGTAAGATGTAGTAGAGTAAAAGTCAAAAGTATCCATGGGTAAATCTACTTAAGTACCGTTGTGTGAAAAATGTACGTAAGTACAGTAACTAAGTAATTGTACATAGTTACTTTCCACCACTGGCTTTATCTTCACCATTGCCTTCCATTGTCGAACACGCTTCCTCCCAGCTGTGGTTCATTTTATTACTCACTTCATGCATGATTTCAGTCCCTGGGATGCGTTCACCGGCACAAGATATTTTCGGGTTTCAGGGAGTTTGAGCGTTTTGTTCCTTTGTAATTTTCTCTGCCTTTCTGGCTTTTCTGATCCCGCTTTGTCCCTAGAATCAGAGATTGTCTTGTATCTTAATTTGTCTGTTCGCCCCCTGCCTGACCTCCCCCTGTTTACCAACCTCCGCTCTGCCTGACGTTTTGGACTCTGTTTTGCCCACTGTGCTTCTAACTTGGATTGTTGACACTGATTTTACCTGGCCGATTAAAGTTCCTGATCTTTAGTTTCGATCCCCTCCTGAGTCCTTTTTTCTGCACCTCATCACAATTGGGTCAAGTCGATCTTCATCCAGAGCATTTTCAGGGCCAGTGTCCAAAAAACATTTATTTATTAATTTCCATGGTGTGTGGCTTAGGATTCTTAATGCTTGTTATCAGAAAGTGACAGGTTCAAATCGCTGGCTTGGCAGGGTTTCACCGATAGGCCTTTGAGCAAGGCCCCTAACCCCAGTTGTCCCAGGGATTGCCTGCCTCTCTGATCCTCACTTGTACATTGCTTTGGACAAAAAAGGGTCTGTTAAATAAATGAAATGACATGAAATATAAATTAAACATAAAAGCAGACTACAGAGAAACTAGTCAAGCATTCAAAAATTTTTTTTTTTGCATTGAAAATAACAGTTTCTGTGTGTGGTACATCTGTTATGATACGGAACAGTTCGCAGTTAATAATGAGCTGAGTACTTGCAGAAACAAACATCTATTAGCAGGTTAATACGAGGCTGGGGATAGCCAGTGCTAAGTGCTTCATTTTTAGAGCCTCGGAAACATTATTGGTACAATTCCGAATTGTAGGAGGTCGTGGGATATTTCATTTTTTTATGGAAGGGAAATGGAGGGTGATTATTCTGTAAAAGAGTCCATTCAGAACCTACCTCAAGATAAGAACCTGCAGTGGATCACAATGGTCCAGATTTAATGGCTGTCAGGACAAATCTTCTGACATGCATATGACCAAGCACTTTATATGTAAATAAACAGAAGGAACATCATTCTTGATCCATCAAAAAAAATATATATATATATATTCACCTATATGTGTTATCTATATCTAACTTCATATTTCTGAGTGAATAATGGCTATAATATTCACTCGTGGGACTTACACCTACGCAAAAGGGCCGAAAAATGAACGAAAAATGATCGATTCACAGAGAAAAACAATCGGATTGTAGAGAAGGTGAATCCAAGCAACTAGAGGAGGGGGGACCAAGACACCTGATTGGTTGGTCCCACCCCCATCTCTCTGAACCAATAATTTTTCGTTCTTCTGCCCTCAGAACATTTTTGTGTAAGTAAAACTCCAATGAGCAATTGTACATATATTTGTTATAAAACAATAAAATTTCTGTTTCAACACTTGATATGTTGTCTTTGTTCTATTTTCAGTTGAATATGGTTGTATATTATTTGTAAATCAAATTTCTGTTTTTATTTATATTATACGCAGCGTCCCAAGTTTTTTGGAAAAGGGGGTTGTAGGGAACATCCAGTACTTGCCAGGAAATCCTACAGTTTTCTCCTTGTCCGCTCATCAATCTTAGAGGGATATCCTGATCTTGGTAGAGTCACTGTTGAGCCATATTCTCTCCATTTGTTGACGACTGTCTTCATTGTGCTCCATAGGGTGTTAAATGCTTTGGATATTTTTGTACCCCTCTCCTGACTGATGCCGTTCAGTGATGAGATTCCGTTCATGTTTTGAAAGCTCTTTGTGAACCATGGCTTTATGAGCATGATCTAGCCTAGAGGTTATTAGAATAATCATACGGGAACAGACAAACTTTATCTGAGGTCAATCAGAGTCACTTTAATTGATGTTAGGTATATACTAAGTACTGTTTAAGATGAGACTGAGTGTGATTGGTTGATTCTGGTGTGCACAATTATGCAGCCAGGTTTTTATATGGTTTCCACTCTAAACAGGTTCCGATTCATGTTTACCTTCTCTGTACACGTATAGATTGCAATTTTGTAATAAAGGTAGAATAAGTTCTGACATGATTTATTTTGGATTCATTTTTTTTATCACACAAAAACCTGCCATCTTAGCAGACTTTTTACATCCACAGTTATTTCCCCCTTGAAACATAATGCCCACTCCAGCCCTAGAAGGCCGGCGGCTGAAATGCTCCTTCTCTCATGATTTATGGACTGCCGGCCCTCAAGAGATCGCTTTCTGCTTGATTTTCACCTGTCAGCCCCCACATGTCTACCTGACATTAAATATCACAGTAAAGTGATGAGCCATCTATCCACCCTCATACTACTGCCCAGGCTTGTGTTCCCTGTAGCAGGCTGCAGAATTTGACCATATGCACCATTGTTGAGTAGTAAGGGGTAAATGGAACAATCAGTTGATCACTTGCTACTTAGCATTCTCTGCACTACTTCTGGGGTGGAACGGTGGTACTGTGGTTAGTGCTATTGCCACATAGAAACCAGGGTTCGATTTCCTGACCCAGCTCTATGTGGAGTTTGCATGTTCTCCCGTGTCGTTGTGGGGTTTCCTCTGGATTCTTTGGCCTCTGCTGCAATCCAAAAACATGCTAATTGGCACTGGCAGATTCTCCATCGGTGTGAGTAGCTTGTGTGCCCTGCGATGGGTTGGTGCCCCATCCTGGGTTATTCCCTTCCTCGTGCCTGTAGCTTCCAGAATATGAATGGACGACTACTCTAAAGCAAGTTAAAGCAGAACAGCAGAGATCAAACCCAACAGGACAATTTGTCAGACAATTACAGAAAGAGTGCGTGTGAGTTATTATATTCCCTGGATTCTCCCATGTCTACTGATACAGTCTGACATCTAACTGACCAATGAAAAGATGTGTTATGAAGTTATCTGTTCAACTACATTTGGTGCTGTCGACAGCATTGTATTCCCCAGACAGCCCTGTCATTAGACCCGGCTTTCTAAGCCGTACTCGTCCCACACTCACCAACTTCTGCAGTTTTTATAAGTACTGCATGGATCTCCTGAAAATGTAAATGTTAATAAATGTGTTTTTACCTGAATGCAGAGTCCTTGTTGTCATGCAGGTCTGAATGTCTACTTATTCATTGCACATTCCACATATGACAATTTGCTGAACCTGTCCCCACCAAGTAGGTGCCTACATGCATTGTTTTGTGTGTTTTAATGTCCATGTTTGGAAATATCCTTTATATTATTTATATTTTTATATGATTAAATATGTATGTTCCATTTATTTCTCTTTATCACTGTGACCAAAGTTTTATGAGACGTGAAGTGACTGTAACAGATACACTAACGGTATATACACAGGGTGAAGTGAAATACACGCGACAGATGGCCAAAAAAAAAAATCAGCATTCTTATTTACAGTATATACAAAAGACTAGCTACAATCAACAAAAACAGTATTTACAAATCAAAGTATTTATTGCCAAATTCTTACTAATATTGGCGAACAAATGACTTTATCTTGCTTGATGGTTGAACTCACCTTTTGAATGGTTAAATGTGGTTAATCACTCTCCCTTTCAGACACACTCAGACAGACAGATAAATGTGTGACGCTTGGGGCCCGAGTACATGGTAAAGCCATTTATCCAGTGGGAAATTCACACACTTGATCCCATTAGGGCAATATCTCAAAAGGTTTTCAACAGATCTTTTTCAGCGCTTGAATAATGAAATTTTGAGACAAATCATACCAAAACTGAAGCAGCACAGCATCGTAATAGTAAACAGTAGGATGAATTGATAACAGGCTTAACCTTGCAAACAAGATAACTCTATGTTAGTATTACTCTGTTTACTCAATGTCATTTTTGATGAACCCTATTCCCACTTCACAAAAACATTATATATATGCAGTATACACCTGTTAATCTTCCTCATGATAGACCTCAAATCAGCCAAAAAATTGGAATTGCAGCACAGAGGGCAGCAGAGAGTGAAAACGGAGGCTGCAGCCTCCCTCTTGTGGACCCAACCATCTGCCATCTAAATGATTTCCGGGGATCCTTTTGCAAACAGCCTCCCTCTTGTGGACCCAACCATCTGCCATCTAAATGATTTCCGGGGATCCTTTTGCAAACAGCCTCCCTCTT
>JAODLD010000124.1:29753675-29778188 GCA_026781065.1 Mormyrops boulengeri
TTCCTACAGTAAAAGCCCCCCCCCCCCGAACTGGCAAAATCTACCGAGGGATAGAGAGGGATCCACCACCCCAGTGACCCCCCACCCGCACCCCTGCCCGCTCAGCAAAATGGGGTCATGGCCTGAAACGTTTGGGATCCCACTCTCTAGCTAAGTACATTAATTATTAGAACTAATTAATATGTAGTGGCCCCCACGTCCCTTTTTCACTTCAACCAACCCACTCATTGGTTCATTAGAATTGTAACTACCAGTAACTAGTAGGTAGATAATGATTATGTACTCTATATATTAATGGTTAGCTAAATTTTATGTAAACACTGGGCTCAATGACTTGCTGCTAAGTACATACTTTCTAATTTGGTTGTAACTAAGACTTAGTTTGTGGTTTAATACATTAAATAAAAGCTGGTTCATGAATCATTAAGAGTATAATAGTACATCATTTGTGGCTCTTCAGGTCATGTGTTACCACTGAATCTTCACATATTCCATCTCGCTTTCCTATGAGACAGATATGGGTGAGAGTGAAGCTTGGGGTCAGAGTGCAGGGTTAACCATTTACACAGTACCTTTGGGAAGTTTTTCTGGGATTAAGGATCTTGCTCATGGGCCCAACAGAGATGTGATCTGATCATAGGCACAGAGGCCCACACATAATGGAAGGAATGAGACTTGCAATAAATCGGGATACAGTAGCATGATTCATTGCCTGGTTTAACCCATTTCCCTTAGTTTTCTACTCTTTCCTGTTTTTGAAAAGATTGATATTAGATGGAGCATGAAAATCCAGTGAAATGTTTAGAAACTTTACATCTCTCATCACTAATAAATGAACGTCATTGAAGACATACAATTCTACCAGCTGATGTTAAAATGTATATTCGTCTGCGTAGGTATACGTCTTGGGAGAAGGGAAGAGCATTTGTCTCCTTCAATGCGAAGCGAGTTCAATTCCGCCCCTGAAAATCTGCAGCTACCTAAAATTTATCTTTGATGGTTTGTCATACAATTATCATTCTTATTCTTCCCCCCTGTCTGAAAGTCTGAAAACTTTGCTTCCTGTCTGAGAAAAATTCATGCTGAAAGCCGACTCCGTCAGGCCTGAGTTCACGCCGGCTGGTCTGACCCTCACTCCCGGTGTGAAGGAAAAACAACTGTCGCCTTTTTACCGGCACTAACCTGACACGATGGGCGTCTCCAGCACTGAGACGAAAGAAAACGCAGCGTAACTTAACAGAAATGGAACACTTAAGAGCAAACACCATTATGACCAAATTGAATTAAGGATGTTTGACCAGAAGCTAACATCACCGCTATCTCATCCATTGCCCCGGTTGCTATCCTACAAGAGAGATTCAGCACTAACGCTTCAATGTGCTAAAAACCAGGGCTCCTCAAATGTAGCCATATTTTCCAGAGATATTTATTTGTTTTCTTCCCCCTTGTGGCAGATTTTGAAAAGAAATGTTCTTAAAGCCTCATTGACAGATTACATTGTCAACAAAAGAGACGCAACAATAGTAATACAAGACACACATTATTAATGCATGTAGGCCTCTTTTGACCTGAAGTGCTTAAATTGTGCTTAAGAAACCACCACCGTTTGAGTTTTATACGTTACCCTCCTGGACCTCTTATTATTTGCATATTCAGTGGATTTTTAATTGATTTTCCAATCCAAATTCAGAATAACAAACTTAGAGGAGATGAACTACAACATTTTGTCAACATAATGGTAAGACAAACACCCAATACAGAACAATACAGATTGGTGGTGTTAACTTACAGTGAGATGCTGCAGTCATGTACTACTGCAGCCTTAATTCCCTGCTACTGGGGGCAGGTTTTTAATTAAAGTTCAGAGCTGGGAGTCTTCAGCTTGTGTGCTGTGAAGTTTAAGTTTGGCAGGCATACGTGTACAGATGCCAGGAAACAGAAAAGCACAATCAGCATTCATTTCACGACGTGATTCAGCCATTTTCACACTGCCCCTGCCCCATTCTAATGTAATTATGTAGCTGTCAGACCACCTACAAAGTCCACTGGCTGTACACATACAGATTGTGAAGTATTCCTTCCTGTGTACAACAGATTTCTTTGAATTTCATGTAAATACATTTATTTATTGTTCCATGGGTGCTGAAGGATTTAATTTTCGATTGTACTTGTGTGAAACTTGTAGAATATCTGCTTTACCCAGTGATCAGTTTATTAGCATCATCTGGTGACAGACACCAATACCTTTGTGCGAGTGTTCAGTTATAATAACGCTGACAGGATAGCCTTTGTGCTATTGTGCAATGATCTTTAAAAATTCTAAAAAAAAAAAATCAGGATTCTAAAAAGATTTTGGAATAAAAACACTTCTATTTGGCAGAGGAAGGATTTGGCCAAACTCCCCATGCCAGTCTCCTTAGCGTCTTAAACATTCACTTCACCCCCCACCCCCACTTTTCTCACCTCTCTTCCTCTATTTACCTTTCTCTCTTCCTGTCTTTTCTCACCTTATCAGCATCATACCTTCCCTCTGACACAAACCCACTTGGGTCTTCTCAGTCTCACAATCTTCCCCTCCCATCTCCCCTCCCTCCCCCCCTCCCGTTTTCAATCTATCAATCCATCCATCCTCCCAAAAAAAAAAAAAAACGGTAATGGGTAACTTTGAGTCAGTGTCACATTAAGAGCTCATATCTTACAAATTATGCAACAAGGGACTGTCACTGATATTTTGGCTGTGCCTTAAAGGATTATCGCAGATGATGATTACTGATATTGGATTATCCCTGACTCCTGGAGTCAGTAGGGGCTTATTATTTCCTCACTCGGCCCACAAACAAATGCAAAGGAGACAAATGTAGAGTGTGCAGGGCTGTGACAGGATGAGCTCCCTGACTCTCTGTTTCGTTGGACCGTCTGCCAGGGGCAGGGAAAGGCCCTTCAGAAAAGCCAGAATTAGAGGTGCATCGATTGCAATTTTCTTGGCTGATTCCGATTTCCGATTTTTTGCAAGTGTGATCTGCCAATTCCAGTTAAACTTTACACGTTACAAGATCTTCTGTCACGTAAACAAGTTCAAAATAAAGTGCTCTGTGACTGGAAAGAGGTACAATTAACACAACTGAAAATGAGTTGCCGTACACCCAACTTTATCGGACATATTTTACTTTACTAAACAAGAGCAGGTGCAACAGATTTAAATAACAAAATAAAGTTATTAATATCATTTTCAAGTATGTTTAAATTCATCAGATAACATGACATTGACCTTTTTGTCTTTTTTTTTTACTTCTTAAAATAAAAAAGTCAATATGGTTTCAAACCTTCAAATAAAACTGAAGTGCACTATACAATAACAAACAGTAATAGGTGCAGGGTAATATTATTAATACCAACACTGCATGTCATGCACATACAATTCTTACATCACTAGTAAGCTAGATTAAGATGGGGCTTTTTCATACCTTCATACTCGTCGGAAGTGCAGGGGGTTTTCGCTAAAACATTTTTACTCTGAAATAAGAAAAAACCTTAGATAGCTTTACAGTTTTAGTGATTATTCCTTTTTCAAGATTATCTAGTATGTGTTTAATAATCAGTTTAAAGTTTACCTCCGATGTTTTGCCACGTTTTCGTGGTGGTTCCCCGATGGTTTACTCTGGTTTTACATCCATTACAAATTGCAAGCTTTGTGTTGTCTTCACTAACAGTGGAGGAATTCCACGCTAAAGGCATGTTAGCATGTGGGTGTGAGTGTGCGCGCGGCTGTGAGTGTGCGCGTGGCTGTGAGGCTATTGCCGCTGTGCGTATGACGTGCAGCACATGAATAAAATGGCCAGTTCAGTCTGGGAAATACCTGAGACTGCCTGCTGCCTGGCCGGTCTCCGGTCCCGGCCAAGTATTCTGAAAATCGGCAGATTGCGGTCCCTCTAGCCTCTATCAGTGCATCTCTAGCCAGAATGTGAGGGAAAGATATACAATGGAAAGTGCTGTCCATGTTTTCAAGCAGGGCGGCTAAGCAGTGGTGGTGAAGCCTGCATAGGGCACTACGCGGGATTCGACTGACGTTGTTTTCAGGGGTCGTTTTGCTTGGAAGAGATATACTGAGATGAAATGAGTCATTCATTCTGTACGTGTGTTGCAAAAGAAACATGGTTTTTCACCTCAGACTCAGTGAACACATACCACCCCTGTGACTCATTCCATTCCCATGCTCTGATCTGGACCTGAGTCTGTAGAGGTTTCGGGACCGTGGTCTATTTCCCACAAACCACTGATTCAATTGGCAAGGACCCAGAAATCATAAGGGTTGGCCAAGGCCAGGGTGGCATCTGTATCCCAGTGCTGTTGGAGATGTTTACAGAAGGCAAAATGCAAATATTAAACACCTTCCTACATGAGCTTGTTAAACCTAGCCAGCTGATAGCACTCTGGCTGATGTGTGCTGGTGAGTGACTTGCATGTCTTCAGCAACTGTTGAAGCCTTCACACCATACAGATGATGGGCAACAGAGTCCCACTTGGCCAGACTCCTGCTAAGTTCAGGGAAACAGTCTTAATTGAATTAGGACCCCATCATCCGTGCAAACATCACAACACAACTCAATTTCACAAAATTCTGGCAACTTGCTGCCGATTCCAGAAATAAAATGACGACGCAAGACAAGTTAGACAATTGGGTTTTCAATCGATATCTTGTAGAAAATGAAGGAACGTTATGCCTTGAAAGTGTGCTAGTATAGATGTGGTGGCTGAAACTGCCATGGATTTGATAAAGATTACCCAGCCCAGAAGCTAACAGTGGAAACCCCACCTGCAGGATGCATGCATTCTCCCTCTCCTGCTCTAAAAGATCCCTTGCCCTGATATTTCACACTTTCACTCATCAGTCTATAAGCTGACTTTCACTCCTTTTAATACAGAGGTGCTTTCAATTACTTTAATACATGGACAGTTACAGTTTCAGGTAGCTGTTCTTTAACTTCTGAGTGCTAAACGTACAAGGAATAATCATCTTGGGAAATCTCTTTGCATATTAAACTTTTGATGATATTTTATATCAGTATGACTCATAAAATCCATCCCTTTAAGCCATTAAGGTACCAAGAGTCTGTGTCTAACCTCATTTACCTCATTTTCCCTCAATCTTTATTATTATTATTATTATGTGACACACAAGCTTTTGATTCAAGTTTATGTAATGCTTTAAATCCCCTTTTTCTGCTGAAATACAGTATATAATGTGCATCTGGCAGAATAGCAGGTAAATAAATGGTCAGCTGTTGTCCCCCGGAAAAATACAGGCTAATTATGTCAAGATAAAATACACACCATGTAAAATTCAAAGAAAATGATTATATTATGATGATATTAAAAAAGGATTATTGCAAGTTTCACTTGCACTGTCTGCAGTAGACTTTATGGGTATAATCTATTCCCACGAACACAGAAACATGATTCACAGATTCGTTTTTCTGATGAGATATACAAAATCTCAACATAATATTTTTTTAAATGACAGTTTTGGAATATCAGAAAACTGCTAAATCAACAAAAAATAGATTTCACTGAAAATTCCCCTAAGAGGGGAACGTGGCATTTTGAGCGTGGCATTGCATTGTCAGGGAATCAGGGACGCCAGCGGGACGAGGCTCCAGAGAGGATCCTGAAACAGCTGCATTTCCCCAAAGTCATGCCGCTCTCGTTACAATCCAAGCAACTTCTCCAAGAGGCAAATCAGACCAGGCTGGCACTGGCCACTACTGGCACTGGGCATGGAGGGGCATTAGGGGGTAGGCGGCTGACGTGCGCTGTCGCAGTAGGAAGTAGCTTTTACCTCTTTTGTAACAGTACAATCCTCATGGTGCCAGAGCTTAATTTCAGTAGGTTGTGCAGCCCAGAACTAAACTGCGAATAAACTCCCCATGTTGGTGTGGGGGAGTTAAACTGAGACTCATTTTTACTTTTGAGTTATCGCATGATGCTGATAAGGTTTAATTTTGATTAAAAAAATGCATATTCTTACAGCAGGCCTACCCCTGGGCTGATCGTTCACATTTCTTGAAATATCTGAGACACGAGACTTCCCAGTGATCTGGACATCCATAACGGTGCCAGCCACAATCCCAGAGGCGAAGCATAGCTGCGACGACCCAAGAGGAAGCAGCTGACAACTGTGTGGAGGAAAATAACCACTCTGTTTTACCAGGCTGAGCAGGGGCTTCTTTCCAGAGCCAAGGAACCGTCTAGTTAGAGCTGTCCCTCAGAGGCACTGAGCCTTGTGTGCCCTTGAGAGGGCAGGAGAAGATAGCAGATGGGCACACAGTAACACCAACCTGAAGTGGGCTTGGGATTTTTTTTTCCACAATGAATCAAATTCTAGTACATTAAAAGCACCTTACTGTGAAATACTTTGGTAGTCAGGCTCGGGGGGGCTTTCGTAAGGCAGATAAGTCATTCTTGGAATAATAGCAGAGTCTGATAGGACATTGTTCTATAGTTATTTTTAAAATTTTTACATCTTGAAAAAGACTGTAGAGAATTTGTTTTGTGCATAAAGCATATTGCTGTGGTTACTAGCTTAATTAATTACCTTCTGATTGAATATGGTGTTATTTCATTGTGAAAAACTCATTTAATTATGCAGAAATCATTGAGGCTGAGGCTCACCTGCCCGGAATTTCAAGTCGAGCCTCAATCGTAATCTTGACACTGGGGTTTCAGCTTAAAGCGGCCATTTGTTTGGAGCACGTTAAGATCCTGTGCTGAGCACCACGGGGAGCTTCTCAGGGAGCATCTAGAGGAAGCCTTAATTTGTTTACTGTGGCCCTACAGTAGCATCGCACTCCAGTAGACCACGCAGCCCCAGGTTCCGCTCAGGCGTTCTGCTCTCTGGCACGCGCTGCTGAATATTCATAATCAGGCAGTACCTTTGTTTTCAAGTGATTGCCAATTATGACTCCATGCATATTGATTCTGATTAGAATTAGAGCCAAACAAATCATGATCACACCTCCAGTGAATACAGGCGAGCATCTGTCATCTCTAGGCCATCAGCAATCTGGAGAATGAACTTTTGCGCCCCAATTGCGTCCAAAACGAACTTGCCAGCGGCATCTTTTACAACAGAGATGTACCTCAAATGTATGAAACATTTGGGACAGCTTACGAATACTGTTTCACTTCCTTTGGGCCTCAGAACCATCTCAGTTCCAGGCGGCATGGACTTACCCAGGTGTCCACAGGGGATTCTGCCCCTCTTATATCTAAATCCCCCACACTTGAACTGGCTGAATGTACTTATGGTGGTGGAGCTTTCTAAGCATACACAGGACACCGCTGAATGTGGGAAAAACAGCACTCAGGGAGGGGCAAATATTGCTGTGGTTACTAGCTTAATTACCTTCTGATTGAATATGGTGTATTTCATTGTGAAAAACTCATTTAATTATGCAGAAATCATTGGGGCTGAGGCTCACCTGCCCGGAATTTCAAGTCGAGCCTCAATCGTAATCTTGACACTGGCGTTTCAGCTTAAAGCGTCCATTAAGTTGCAATTCTTGACCGGCTCAAGTAGGCCGTCTGGCACCGACTCTCTCATAACCTGTTCAAAGGGACTTAAATCTTTCTCTTCTCACCCACATACAGTCCACGTCTTGGTTGTCCCCAGCATCAGACATCTTTCCATGATCTTCTTCCCTTCATCTACTCTGATTGAAGTGTATGTAACAGATGAAATCAATAAGGGATCACAGCTTTCCCCTGAATTCACATGCTCAGCATATTCTATGGAAAGAGTTGGAGTACCAAATACATTGAGCACACAGGCATAGAGTAGCAGTGTTTTACCTCTGGATGTCCGTCTTCTATGTGTTTTGGTTCCTTACCACAATTCAGAAACATCTTCAAATCTTCCAGTCACTGTCCTCATTGTTTGACATCTTCACACTGGTCTGCTTTTTTTTTCTTATTTTGTAACTCAAGGCTTCCAGCACTCAAACCAGGGGTGGTATGTGGCTCAGCAGGCTAAGCCTCTGTGCCTGTGCTTGGAAAGTCACTGGTCCGAGCCTGGTTTTGGAAATATAATCATCTGTTTGTTGGCCCTTGGGCAACATCCTTAACCTCTGGCTTATAATCAATGTGAAATAAAGACACAGCCTTTGCAGATAAACTTCTCCCTTAACAAAAGGCATACACAATAAAATGGACGCTTAACAAATCTCTGCTCCTTGCCACCTAACAAAAAAACACTGGTTTTAATTAACGTGGTGATGTCACAATGAAGACTGTGATTGGTTAAAACGTGAAATGCAAGCCCCTCCCTGGGACGTGTTGAACTTGAGAAAATCGGGATGTGCATGAATAAGCCCTGTGAAGCCTGAGTGTCCTTCAATAGCCTACAGCCCTGGTAAGACAAACTAATTGTTGATGGATGGATGGCATATGTATGAAAGAAGTCTCTACACTAACAGGAAGATAAAAATGGGATTTACATCGATGTGTCAAAACATTATGACCACAGTTACTTGATGTGAATAAGGCTGACTAACTTGTAAAGTCAGCACATGTCAAGGTCTGGCCAAAAAAGATGAATATTGAATTTAAATCAGCAAGTGTTTAAGAGCCAATGATTGGATCATTATTACAGCTCAGCAACATTATGCAGCAATAAAGTCAAATCAGCTGAGTACATGAATCTACTGAATGGCCAAGTTATCTCATCAATGGACTTTTTCCTTTCCTGGATGGAATGGCATGGGCATATTCTAGGACGATAATACCAAGATTCATGGAGCTCTAATTGTTAAAGAGTGATTCAGGGAGCATGATGAATCATGAAGGCGGTTCAACTAAACACTCAAGTGTGTGACTTATTTTTTGGCCAGGTAATGTATTAGATAGGAATTCAGCATTCAGTACTTGTAGTTAATGTGTTGAATGCAGAAGGACTGGGCAGGAATGAAGATCAAGGCTCAATGCTCTGTGTCATGACACATTACTCCTGTGACCATCATCAAGAGTATCTACCATTTGTGCCAGAGCGGCCCTTCTGTTGAACCACATTAGATAGCTTTCATTCACATCAACGAGTCTTCTTTATTTTAGCTTCTTTTTTGTAGATTTTTCCCTCCTTGGACCACTTTCAGGAAGTCCTCACCACGGCTGACCATGAGCACACCACACCTTGCTGTTTTGAAGAAGCTCCGACCCGGTCATCTGACCATACTGATTTGGCCCTTGTCAAAGTCATTCAAATCTTTATCCCCGCCCATTTCTTCTGCATTCAACCAAATGTTAGGTGACCGTCTAATTTATCGCAGACCTTGACACACACCATTTTTACGAGATAGTCAATACTATTCACTTCACGTGGTGGTCATAATATTTTAGCTCATCGCTGTAGAACACAGCAATAACAAGCGTTTGTTTGTTTCATGAAAAAGTTCTTTTCAGATTGTGGTCTGTGATTTTCCAATTGATTGCCAGCATCCTACAGAAGACAAAATATTAATTTTGCATTTCTTTCAGATAAAAAACATTGTCAGATTGGTGTCTTCAAAGAAGAGCAAGAATATGCATCGAAGAAGAAAGCATCAAGGAGGAGAATTCCTTATCAGTGTGATCACTAATGAATGGCTTTGCTGAATTACCAGCCCGTTAACAAGACTGTGACTGTGTACAAGAGTGGTAATTAAATATTGATGGTGAAGTTGGCTACCCCAAGTTTCCAAATAAAAATAATAATGAGATACAGTCCCTTCCTGATTAATATGAAAACAATACCTTTTTGCACATTTTTGTGCAGGGATGAGGTGAGATTTAGCTCTATCTGATGAATCTGATACCTCGTTTGTTTCCTTGTGCTTTTCTCTTGCTTAAAATGTTTTTTAGGCCCTAATTTTACCCCCATCCCCATTGCCTGTAGTTCTGTCCTCCGTCCCACCCAGACTTACAAGCTTCTCTGTCATTTTTATTACCTCTGTGTACATTTGGTATGTTTGAGTACCACAGCTATGTGAAAAGTGCTCGGGGTAATCTCAGCAAATAAAGCATAAAGGGAATTAACCCTCTGCCTGACAGAACTGCAGTTAATTCTGTGTACACAGAACAACTGATATGAACTGCGATTAATAGCAGATAAGGGATCACTGTCAGGCTCAGGTGATTCCACATCGGTCTTCTCGTCTAGCTGAGCAGTTAACTCAACATTTATTATTTAAAAATCAGCATTTAACGCATGACTGGCAATCTCACTGCATATCACCTTATAAATAAATCTTTCACCCAAAACATTATAAGCCTACTGTTTGTTTTAGGACTTATTCTGCAGATGTAATTATAAATGTAAGAAGATACACCTGCATGATACGAATTCAAATAAAATCAAATGTGAATCCAAATCAAATCATATCAAATGTGAATGGGAATAGATGGATACCTGTTTGCAAAAATCATCACCAAAGGGAAACATGGCTCTTTCACTGCTCCTGTTTCCATGGAACCTGATTGAATTAGGTGAATATATGTTTTTAATATCTCATATTCACTTCTCATGTCTAAACAGGACCATGCAGGAAGATGTGCTAAAATGATCGAGTATGAGTGTTCTAGTGTTCTGCAGAGCTGACATAGAAAATCCAATAGTACAACATCTAGTCATACAAAGATCTCGACATTCCGCATGTTCCTACTTTTACAAACCAGAAAGAAGGGAGGCGATCTAATTCTATGTGGACAGAAGAGACAACAACTTACGGACAATACCTTAGATATCAACCCAGAAAAAAATTAAGAAATGTAGCATTTATCTCTGTGGGGGGAATTGCATGATTCTCCTTCCTTGATTGAGAAAAATGCTCGTAAAATAATACCTTACTGATCTCTCAAGGCTGAAATTTCCCTATAGCCAGGCATATGATTTAGGTGCTTAATAGATATTGGATTTGATCCAGACCTACTAGGATGTTTTGGGACACCAATGCACCTCCTTAATACATATGTAAAATTCTGTCATATCAGATTTTCGCAGGCTTAACATACATGAGCTTAATCTAGAAATTCAATCCAAATAGAAACCTGCTATTGCAAAAAAACAAACAAAAAAAAAACTCAACTCGGCGCAATTACACACCTTTGTAAAGTATAATACAAGAAATTCACAGGGTAATGAAGGTTAGGAGCACTGAAGAGCCTTATTACAGAAGCACATCCTTGGATCAACCCAGCTCAGTCTTTCCAGAAAAGCACACTCTCGACAAAAATGTGGCAGGGTTTTCACATTCTAAATCGCCAAGGAAATTTGCCTGAGTGATTGTCGGCAGAGTGGGGTCTTCATCTTTTTCAAACAAAATGAGAGACAGACTCGACATCCTGAGGTATGAGAGACAGCCAACAAGATGGCTGGCGGATCATCTGCAACACATGCTACAGTATGTAATGAACACCGTAAATCTGAGATAGCTTTTAATATAAAATTCCATTATAATGTCGGCTTGGTCCAGCGATTTGGTCTACTGTTTTATGTGGTCGTAACAGTCTACAATTTATCTTGGGGGAAGGATCACATTTGTAGGAATTCTTACTCTATTACTAATGTATATCAACTGAACTGAGTATGTTATGTATCATTTTGGTGCTTAGCTGATACTTTTATCCAAAAGGAATTGCACTCATTTAAACATCTTAATATCTCTGGAACTACATGGATTAATTACTTGCCTCAGTGGTACAACAGCAGAACATTACCTGGAAATGAAATAACGTGCATCAAATTGATCTTGAAGCAGCCAATGAGAGTGATATCTAAATGGCACCTTCATTGACCATTTTCAAATCTCATCTAAAAACACACTATAATTTCTTAGCTTTTATTTCAGTTTGAGAGTTGTTTGATTACCAGTCACTGTTTAAACCTCTTATTGTTATGCTCATTCAGTTGTTTCTTTTATTGTCGTTTAAATTCCTATTGTTACTTTTTTGTCATTTATGCTGTTTTTATTGGTATATTATCTGTAGGTCTACAGCACTTTGGGTTCAACTATTGTAGTTTAAAAGTGCTCTAAAAATAAACATGACTTGACTTGACATATCGGAAATTAGGTAAGCTTATTTTTTGTTATCGATGAGGGATGCCCCCTCCCAGATAATCTGCAAAAAACAAGGACAAAAAAGAGGTAATCAGCTAATCAAATGCCCTTTTGTTACTGCTGTGCTATCGTTATTTAATTTTGCACAAAGTGCATAAAAATTTTACCCATGTACACAACTGAATATCTCACTGGAGCCACTCAAGGGTACAACAGTGAGTTCTCCTGGAGTGTAGGGCATTGACCTTCAGGCTGCCACACTGAATAACAATTTCATCTTGCTGCCCTAAATTTGCAATAGTTATTAAATTATACCCTGTATAATTTTGGCTTACAAATGACTCTTTCGTCCTCCATAGTACCATATAAGCTGTTTTTTTTAAATAACTAAAGGTTATAGCAAAAAAAATCACAATTTATTAACATCCTCCGCAACAATCCATCTGCTATGTTATATAGTATGTATTTTACATTTGTTACTGTTCAGGACTATCAGTTCTAGGAGACGGTTAAAATCCATTTTGGCTCACAAACGGCTTAGTTAGATCAAAGTTTGGCTTCACCCACAGCCGTGGTAGCCAGGACCAGTCTTGGGTTATGATAGTGGATGTATACATTGCTTCTCAGTGTTGGTGGTCCACTGGTGTCTCTCTCGCCCACGATAACTCTGGTCTCTGGCTCCCGGCAGGATGACTGGCTGTGCAAGCATAACAAACGACGAGAAACAAACAAAAGTGATCTGTATAGATTTTAAATGCAATTTAATGAATTATGCAAGCAATACAAAATAACTACAATAACAAGGGCTGAATAGGCATTCTTTTTGAAGATATAAACATTATTTATGTACTGTAAATGCAACGGAAATTTCTCACTTTCCACTATAAATGTCCAAACACCATTTGATGTTTTCTGGTTTTGAGACTGTATTCTCGCCCTTCTGTTTCGTAGATGTTGCCCACGCATTACATACCTAAAGGGGTCGAATAGAACCTAGAGCAGTTTGGTCAGAGCAGGACAGCGTCCCCCCGAGCAAAGGGACACCGTATAATGGATTAATTCCTTATTTTCACTTGACTTAATTGAAGTTGATTACCCGCCAGGTCCTGAGTCTGTCATTGCATTTCCAGAGTCAAAATCCTAACAGCACTGTTATTTTCCTAAGAAATCACTTTTAATGTCAGTCAAATGGATTACTGACAGCTGTATGCATGAACTACGGAACGCTTCTGAACAAGGGGGTGTATGAAGTCATGATAAATTGTCTGTTTGATTTTGAAAAATTCAGATATAACCTTTATTCCTTTTTTCTTAAACTGTCTGAGCCTGCTCACCATACTATTAGGGATGGACAGTACCACAGTTGGTATTGCTGATACCAGTCCATATACCAGTACCGCTAGGGGGTTGGGTCTGGCCCCTGAAAGTCTCTCCCTCTTATGGCCGGACCTGCCTGTTCGTCTCCTGTACAGTTGATTGGTAGGTATCAAATCACAATATTTAGCGAGTAACAAATATCGTTGCCTTGTTTTTTAAAATTGCTGATATAATTAAGGCCTTTTAAACCAGTTTGCATTAAATTATGTGTCGGTGATTGTTGCTCCATTATTAATGATGCCCCACATTATACCCATGGACAGAGCCCCCCCCTCCCCCGCCCCCCGTTCCACAACCCATGGCTGTATGTGAATAATCAGATAGTCATGTCTATTTATCTACTTAGATATATATAAATCTTTAATATTTGTCATGTGAAAACAGGCAAATTGAGTCAGTAAAACATTTTGCTGGCTCATAAACACATTCATTAAAGTAATTTAATACCTAATTATGGCATCTAATTTTATCTCCTATGGTTGTGTATGTGTGTAAAATAGCGATACACATATGTCTGTCTTATAATTTAATGCCCCGCAACTCTTCGTTTCCATGAAATGGCCCATGAAACGTTCTCTTTTTTTATTAACTGGATGGACACATTCACTGTCAGGATGTTCATCCTTTTTCTCCTTTTCCCAGTCTTATTCTCTTTTACTCATCGCTCAATTCCCAACGAGCCACAATACGTCAGCGGCCTCCTCTAAAAACAAGATCACTTTCCGTTTCACTTTTTAATTTGCTATTAACATGGAACTGGGGATGTTCCATCTGTCTGTCAAACTATCTATTTTTGCTTCTTTCATTTGCTGAGCATCTTTGTTAACTTTTACGCATGTTTATCTGCTTAAAAAAACATCAACATTTTCAATAGTGAAAGACACAGAAATATATCACGTTGCCTGGATTAGAAATGGTTGTGTCTCCGGAGAGCGCTCCTGAGAATTCACTAGGAGTTAAAGGGCCGGATCAGAAAAGCATCACTTATTTGACGGCGTGGTCCGCGATTCCTCCGTCTGTAAATACCGAAATAGATAGGCCGTGACAGTAATGGTGTTTCTGTTCAACTCTTCTTTATAGGGTCATCTGGTTGCAGATGTTTTCTTTTCCCGATCTACTTTAAAATTAATTGTCTGTCTTGTTATTGCTGATATAGCGTTTGCACATCCCGTCTTAATCCTGCTGCCAAACCAGTCACAGAACTCTCGTGATTAGACAGACCCAATTGGCTTAGTGTTACATGCTAGCTATATGTTTGACGTATTTTCCATTGGAATAAAACGTCTTAAGAGATATACAAACAAACCACTTTGCAGTTTTAAAATGATCAGTCCTCAATCTTTATTTTGTTTTGCGAAAAGAATGCAATGCCTATTCACACAGAGAATGAGTGATATTGGATAACTTTATGCATTGACCCAGCTAAATTCATTTCCCTTCTGCAGTAGCCAAAAACATAATGAAATTCACTCAAAATTCATGAACAATAAGCCCAAAAAATCCATCTCCCTAAATAAGAAACACTAGTGTTCCTATTGAACACTGACATAATTCTAGTTATCCCAATACCATGTGACCTGTGCATGTTGTATGCAAGGCATTTGTTTTACTTTATAAATAATAAATTTCAGTGAAAAGCATATGTTCCAAAGAACAAGAATGGTTTTAAAAAGCAGAGAAATGTCGCATTCATAAAAACTGTTGCATATCTAATCAAAATGCAGAGAAAGAACCCGAAATGTCATGCTGATGTGCACAGTCCCAAACTTTGATGCGTGTCATCTTGTGTAAGGGGCACCCTCCTCTTGTATTCTGAGTCGGATCAGCACCGGGGGTCCAGTCTGCGTGGTCTCACCATGGGCCACAGCTGGGCCTGTGGAATCCACACCCCCTACTGTATTGTAACGGCAGCCTATTATGGCGCCCTGTGTACAATGTTAGGACCAGTGTTTCAATTGAAAATGATTGGGGGGGGGGGGGGGTTAATGGAGAAAATGTGTGCCTAGGTCCCTCTTAAATTGACTATCTGACTACATTCAGTGCCACCTCCTCCCCATGTTCGACTTTTACCCCCTCAAATAAGGTTTGTGACCCCTGTCCTACATTTCTGCAGGCTTGTTGCACTTTCATGTCATGCTCAGACTGCCCACCAGGGGACCCCCAAGACCTCTGACACATATCGAACACCGGCCAGGACTGTGTCGGGAAAGAGGGGCAATTTCTGGCCCGGAAATGGATGGATCCAGTGATTCTGCTTGCAGGCACGTAAGCGTTGGGAGAAAAGAAAAAAGCAGTGCATGTCAGTTCAGGAACAGCTATTCCCTTCTGAGATCTTAGCAATGCAGTTCTGTCCCTGGTGCTAACGACCCCGGCCGCCGAGTCCCCACTCGGAGCCATCTAATATCGCAAATGAGAGCAAAATTGCAAGTCTCGTTTCTTTAATTGTCTTTATTCGTGCGCAGTGGAATATAAATCACCAACATTACAATCTGAAAGAGCCGGCAATATTGCGCAATGTTTTAAAAAAAAAAAAACAAAACAAAAAAATAAATAAACGAAACAGCAGTAGCACAATCACACAATTTCCCCGGCACTGACAGCACTGGTCACACCTCGCATACACAATTTGACGTCTTCTTTATATTTTTTTCCATATAAACAAAATACTGCTTTCCAGCTTAATTACCATCAATTCATTAGCCAGAGAATAACGGTGATCAAAAGCAAACAAGCTGGTGAAAATAACAAAATAAGGAGGTAAAAGAGGGGAAATGTAATAAGATGCATGCTCATTACAAACATTTTCCGGAGTGGGGGGGTATTCTTGGACACGCTGAGTATCCCAACAGCATTCATGTCTGCATATTATGCAAGTCCCCCGCAAAAGGTCCACGCTGCGCTGCAGAGGAGTGTAATCATCACAGGTCACCGGAACCTTCACTGCCAACCAAAGGATGACACAGGGACTGAGTTTTGGTCAGGAGTCGTGCCTGTGTTCACGTCGCTGCTCAGATGGGCACAGCAAACAGGCCTTTTTTAATTCCAAATCCGGGCTGGGCTGCTGCGTGCATGAAGCATAACAATTACACGGGCGGTCGCAGTGCCAAAAAGCTTTTTCCCCACACAGACAATTACACACTGAATCCAGCTTCTGATTTTTGTTTAGATTATATTTTAGCAAATCCATGCCTGTTTGCTCGTAGTGGGGAGAGATTAGTTAGGTCCACAATCATGACTTTTTTTGGGACGTTTCAGCTGCAATGGAACCAGCAGCCCTTGGTTTAATACCTTAAAGAGTTAAAGTAAAAGACACAGAGAAACCACCGGCAAATGTATTGGCCAGCTTGTGATGTTCAGAATACAACATTCAGTTATTTAAAAGGCATGTTGGGGGGGGGGGAAATACAATAACAAAAAATACCTACACTAAATAACCTTAAAAAACACACTCCCCCCAAATGTGCAACATTGAGTTCCTGCTTTACCAGACTCATGTATGAACTGCATTTTTAACTTTCTAAACTTTCTTGTGCCAGGGGTAAGATGTGATGGCAAATTAAATCTGTCAAAATTATTTTCTATTTAGAGGCCCCTTTTAAAATGCTGTGTATTTTTAACGGAATACCTTAAAAACCTGTTCAAAAACCATACCTTTGGTGTGGTTAATCTGTCTTCAAATTTACAATAGTCCTGTGAATTCTTTATGTTCAGCTAAATATATAATAGAAAGATATTTACAGATACACAAATATTTGTTTAGGTTCCACAACAAAATACATAAATTCTGTCAAGCAGTTTGTCCAAATATTTTTAAAAATTTTGTTTTTTTTCTTTTCTTCTCTCAAATCAGCTTCTTTAGAAGGCCATCAAGTCTTTTTTACAGGAGACCAATGTCCAACAAACATCCCCAAGCATTCAAGAAATCACACACCACCTCAGCACTACGGACATCTCCGAAGCAGCTCCACCTCCTCACAAAGGCAGAGCGACCTTCTAGAAGAGCGTGTCCTTTCTGCTTTTGTAGAGAATCTTCTTGAAGGCTTTGCGGAAGTCCTTGTTGAAGATGGTGTAGATCAGGGGGTTGAGGGAGCTGTTGCAGTAGCCGATCCAGAAGAAGAACTTGAAGAGCGGCTGCGGGAGGCTACAGGATTCTGGGCAGATGGCCTGCAGGCTATAGGAGAAGAAGAAGGGGAACCAGCAGACCACAAAGACCCCGATGACCACGGCCAGCACGAAGGTGAGCCGCTTCTCGCGGTTGACGAGGGCTTTCCGTCGGGCAGCGTTGGGTGTGCTCTCCAGTCTGGCCTTTTTCTCAGCTAACACCGTTCCCTCCGACGTGGCAACAGTGTCTCTACAGCGCCGTGCTGAGACTGGGGTGAGAAGCCCACCGCCTGGGGACCCTGCCAAGCTGGAGGACCCATCACCTCGGGGCCCGATAGTCCCCCTCTCTACATCTGAGCCCGAGCTGGAGCTTTCACGGTTGCTGTTGTTAGCACTTTGCCTCATAGTACCCTTCCTCTTCTGACGTCTAAAGATGTTCTCTGGCAACCTGACCGTGCTGGCGGCAGCGGTGGATGGAGAGGGTTTGGGGCCAACGATTGGCGAGGGCGTCACTGGACTGGGAGTTGGTGTTGGCGAGGGGAGCGGGCGTTTGCCATGGGAGTTGGCAGGCTGCTCGGCCTGTCCCCTGTTGGCCAAAGCCGGGACGGCAAGGTCAGGGGGCCTCTGCAGGCTCCTTTTTTGAGCGATATCCAAACCACCGCCATTTCCGCCGCCATTATGCTGCGCCTGAGGCTTGATCTCCAAGGCATGAGTGACATCCTCCTTCCTGGGCTCCCCCGGCGGACAGCGCGTGTGCTGCTTGGCGATCTGGTAGATGCGCACATAGACCAGGATCATGATGAGGCAGGGTGCGAAGAAGGAGCCGACGGTGGAGTAGAGGATGTACCAGCGCTCGTTATTGAGCTGACACTGTGGACCTTGCTGGCTCTCCTGCCTCTTATTCATGGAGAGTAAGGGGGGGAAGGAGATGATGGCCGAAATGAGCCACACCACCAGGATGGCCGCCTTGATGCGCCCGGGAGTGCGCTGGGCATTGTACTTGATGGCCCGCGACACCGACAGGTAACGGTCCAGGCTGATGGCGCACAGGTGCACGATGGACGAGGTACAGAAAAACACGTCTAGCGCCAGGTAGATCTCGCACCACGCCGAATGGAAATACCAGTAGCCCATCAGCTCGTTGGCTAAGGAGAAGGGGATGATCAGCGTGGCCACGAGGATGTCAGCGGCAGCCAGCGACACCAGGAACAGGTTCTGGGGCCCGCGGAGGGAACGGCTGGTCAACACGGCAATGATGACCAAAATGTTGCCGAAGATAGTGAAAAGCATCATGGTGGTGATAGCGGTAGCGAAGGCTGTGGTGGCCTCCAGCGAGTATGGATGCTTCAGGATGCTCTGGTTGCATGCCAGACCGGAGCCGCTAGTCCCTCTGGTGGTACTGAGGTTACTGCCAGCCAGACCAAGCCAAACTGATTTGCATGCACCATCCAGAGACAAATCCATCATGAAACCGGTAGGTGTTGGTTCGCAGAGGTCACAGCAAAAAATAATAATAATAATAATAATAATAATAAAAAAAATTTAAAAGAATCTTTCCCGTCTAACAGAAATAATTTTAAATCAAAGGAGGCAGAAGCAGCAGCAGCATTAAAAGCGTTTCTTAGTCTGCCTGTTGGAGGAGTAACGCTTTGTCCTCAAATAAAGCCCTTTCTCACCAGCAGATGATGGACATATGACTTTCGTTCTCAAGGTTTCTTAGTGTTCGTAATTATTAGCGCTTTATTTCATAATCAAATCAAAACGAAGATGCATAACATTTAGCGGATCCAAGGCACTTTGTTTACATGTTTTGCCATATTACACGGCCAAACAATTCAAATGGGCAATTCGTATTTTTAATTATGTATTAAAAGAACCACGATTTATCGTTGTGCAGTATGATTAATTAAAATGCGTACTTAGGGCAGAGAAAGAGAGTTTTGCGTGTTTTAAAAGTCTAAAATGTTATTTTGACCGGCTGGAGAAGAGAAGCGGATTATTACGGTTTCTTATTTAGTAAAAGCTTATTAATAATTATAGCGATGCATTTAGGCGAAGAACAACTGGGGAGTGTAAAATTAGGGTTAAAAAATTCTCCTACCAGTTAATATTCCTAAACGGTTAAGTTAATTGATCATCAATTATGACCACCAAAAGACAAAGATTTCTTAGCAGTATTCTGGAAAAGTTTTTACTCCTACCTTTAAGGTATGGTGTCGAAGACATCTAATTAAAATAAAAGATTTCGCGCACAGAAGTTTCCCATCGCGATATTTTAAAAATGTTCTCGCCGTAGATTATCAAACTTAGTTCTAGTCAAAAATAGGACGAAATGTCATTTTCCTTATCATGAACCACTCATATGGTTCGTTTTATTTCCCAGGACAGTCGCCGTTTTGCGAGTATTGGCTGCAGGAGTGCCATAAAGAGAGGTACCCCCCTGCGCCGTCATGGTCTCCTCATATCCGGCTAGGCTGGATCGTATCTCGCAGAAGCGTCCGTCCTCCGGCTCTCCTCCTCTCCAGACTGAGAGCGCTGCGCTTCAGCCTTCAGCATTAATACCACCGCGTTTCCCCCTCTTGGCACGGATCGAGATGTCAAACCTGGCGTCACGGGTAGCGCCCCGTCTTTGGGCACGGTCCTTAAGTAATGGACTGACGGAAAGACCCCGTTCTGTTTAGCTAGAGCAAAATCTCTCTTTGAGCAAAGCACCCGTTATGATATTTTCTCAAATCTACTCCGTTCCCTTTCGATTTCTCCTGACTAATGTTTTTGACAAAGTATGTTATAATGTGTAATTATATCTGTGTAAATAAATACATTTTAAATAATTATACATGGGTAAATATTTATGGCAGCAAATATATTTATCTATACCCATCATCTATATAACTACTACAAGACTGTCAGTAGAGTACTGTAAGATGGGAGCCTATCCAGGAAACCGAGAACAGGAGATACCCTAAATGGGATGCCAGTTCATTGCAGATCCCAAAGGGCAGGCTGGATTTTTACAAGAACACACACTACGTGGTAATTTTGCTTCAGCCCAAGGGTAGTCCTACCAGACACCATTCCCCTGCCTACCATGGCTCCATTTGGAGACTTCGGACATCACAGCCCCCTCCAGCATTTCAGGTTGACCTGTGCTGGGTGTAACATACAGCAAGCACCTTGATTACATAAATTTTGTTATCCCTAAGGATCCCGAACATCTGTGACCACATACTCAACTGGGTTTCATTCAAAGTCTCCAGCAGACTGGCGAATCGCCTAGGCAAGATATCCTGGCGAGTGGCTGCTCCTGCACCTAAGCTGCGTGCCAGCGAGGGTTTTGGCCCCGATTAGCCCCCTTCGCAACCTCAACTCTCACCCGCTGCACAGGTCGACCCACAGCTTGTGATGAAATGAGTAGTTTCAGCAGGGAACCCCTCCTAATACCCAAAACTCAGCGGCTCAAATTACAGTCAGGTGTATTTACATACTAACCGCATTCAGTCAGCTTGTCAACATTACAACAAACTTACATTCTTTCACCACGGCCCGTGACCATCCAGGGAGAATTTTATATAAAACTGCAACGGCTGACAAAAATAAAACATCCATCTACTTAAAACAGTGGAATTATAGATTTGACTCCTAGCAAGAGTTT
Organism: Mormyrops boulengeri; assembly: GCA_026781065.1. Classification (NCBI taxonomy): domain Eukaryota; kingdom Metazoa; phylum Chordata; class Actinopteri; order Osteoglossiformes; family Mormyridae; genus Mormyrops; species Mormyrops boulengeri. The sequence continues at coordinate 29,774,892 of JAODLD010000124.1, forward strand.
AATTTATGCTTTTATTAAGTCATGCCGTTCATGCAGATTAAAGCTTAACACACTTAATAGCTCGCTGCTTATCCAGCACAAGGTTACAGTGATGCAGAAGCGTATGCCTGCAGCCACAGGGTATGAGGCAGGGGACATTCTGGACAGAATGCCAGTTCATCACAGGGTACACACAGCAATTTAGGTACTAATTCACCTAACAGCATGTTTTTTGGACTGTAGGAGGAGGCCCACAATAACAGAGGGGAGAGCATGTAAACTGGAGATGTGAGGACAAAATGCTGCCCACTGATCCATGATAAACAAGGCAACATTAAAAAAATGACATCTCAGCTAAACTGCAAACCTTGCAGAGGCATAGAAAAATGCAGCTGGCATACACTTTAATAACTGCAAACACTTTCTGGTCATGAAAGCCACCTGTAGATCACTGCACAAGCAAAAAAAGAAAAGAATCAACAAACTAATGAAGTCCATCATCCAGGAGCCTGTGAATAATGAGGTCATCCCAGTGTTCCTTCCTGTCAGGATCTGAAGCCAATACGGGCATACCTTCCTCCACACACACACACACAAATCACGGTGACATTTAATGCCATTATAAAGGCCAGCGTTAGTTCATCTCACCCACAAATCTGCCTCGAGATTATACAAAACTCTTCTCCAGAGCCTCACGTCAAATTTAAAAAAAAAAAAAGTTTACAAATTGTATTCTTTGGACAATACTATGTTAGACATGTTAACTGATTATGATCACTGAACTCTGAATGTTGTGAGAAATATGAAAATTGTAGTATTATTTTGATTTGTCACACTGTTAGTTGCAGATTTGTCCAGAAAAAAGCACAGAATTTATGAATAAACTACAAATTCCTCTATTGGGGTGAGTATTTTTAAAAGAAGAATTCATTTGAATACCCAGGCAAATCTCAAATGCCAGTTAAATTATACACAACCTCCAAAACCAGCTGTTATAGAATTTAAGTAGGTAGATTTAGAAATAATTGAAAGCAAACGTTTGAATGGTAAATGTTACTCTGGATCATCTTCCTAAATATAAATCCGTTAGAAAACGACCTGTGCAATTAAAACTCCATAAACCTTCAAAATGACCCACTAATTCTGGCACAGAATATTTAACAGAAGACTTGGGAGATCATTTTAATGGATCAATGACTCGAGAAGACATCTGAAATGACTGGAGTGAAAAGGATCAGCTTCACCACTGAAGCCCATGGATCATTTTACCAGATGGCAGGTACAGAGGAAGCACATCAGTCTGGAAAGCCGACCATGACCGTTTCCATCATTTAATTCATTACCTACTGGGATGGTGGATTGCTGATCTCCGCTTAAACCTGAGTTTTGAAGAGGGAACCATTACAATGGTTTCACCTCTCACCATGCTAACACTGTCCAAACCCACCCCACATAAATGAGCAATAATATTATTAAAGTATTAAGGCAGATTTTTTTCTGAGTTGCCATTTACGTGTACGTACACCTCAAGGCAAGTTGCTTAGTGGCTAAATAGCGCCATCTTGTGGAAATATGAAAACTGAGCAGGAACATAAATTTCAGTCACGAGACGGCGCGAGTAGAGCAGAACTACCAACAAGCCCTCACTCTCATCTCCCCAGAAACCCCAAACCCACATACAACAGGACAACAGATTTTCTTAGAAGCCTTTAATGAATTTGCATTAACCATGTTGGTGCTCTCAAAATCCAAGTTGTAGGCAATCCCCATGTAACCTTGGAGACTACAGTTGATTTTCATACTTGTTTGAAGAACCAGTAACTTACTTTTACCAAACCCATTTCAAAATGTCCTCTTAGCACAGAACAGATCCAGCATCAATCAAGAACATGCCACTCAGTTGCCCATTACCCCCACCCCCCCACAAAGACAATTTAATTTCAACAAGTATATTTTTTTGACAAAACACAGCATGCTGTTCAGGACTAGCTGAAATACACTGCAAGTTCCAAGACCAACCCAAATTTCAGCACCAACAGCCGTGAAATTGACATAAATCCCCAAGCGACTGTGCATACAGGACCACTCTAATACCTCAGAGGCTGAGAAGGGTGACTCAATGCTTATCGCACCCGTACAGCTTTCGGAGTCGCTGAACATCCAGATCGCTCAGACCCTTCCTCTGTCCAATGACCACTCCCTTTTTCTTGACGACAATTGTCGGCTGCCCATTAGCAGAGAATTCATAGCTGGAACGTTGAACACAACCTTTAAACACTACAGGACCTCACACTAACGAACACAGCATAATAGCCGAAATGCTCACCTCCCGTAATGCATGATGGAGTTTAGATCATAGGGCAAACCTAGGTTATTGATGTCTTTTTTGAAAAACTCTTCTTTCCTTCCTGAAGAAGGGACAGCCATTGTCAAAGGCGGTGCTTCTCAACCCAGTGCTCAGAAACTCACAGCAGCCTACATTTTTGCTCCCTCAACTCTTATTACACCTGTACCAGGTATTCTGTTTGCTGCATGTGCGCTTTGCTTCAGGGTTGAGAAACACTGGCCAACGGAATACCAAGCTACTTTGTACCAGTTTGCATTTAGATTCATTTCCATAATAATGAATAACAGAAGCTGGTTAGAGAAATCAGCTGCAAAAGTTGAATGAATTGGACAGTAGTTCAGTATTACATAAGTAATCTTAGAGGCAGTAGGACAAAGAGCTAAAGTACAGAAATGGCCTGCAGGTGCTCACAGCTGGTATTTGTTTTGTACTGGGGGTGTCTGAAAGGCATCATTACCTGGCTTAATGTTCTGGTATTGCACAGTGATGTAATCATCCCGGTCGCTGCGAACGTGCTCGTGGTAAAATCCCAGCGCGTGTAGCGACTCGTGACAAATATTGCCCGTCGCGCATTTTTTGCCAATAAAGACCGGCTGCTGGCCGCCACGGGGACCCACGAAAGAGGCGCAGCTGAAAAAGGAAACGGGGCGACATTTCACCAAAATCCCCTTACTTTTAGCAGAATTTGTTATTCAGGGTTTGGCGGAAAAGGTAACATTTCAAAACCTAACTTTGCCAGGCGACAAATGGGGTGCTCCCCATCTAGTTCGTTTTTTGTAGTCTTGCAGATTTTACACATATCATAGCTAATGACAACCCTGAAAACTTCACAGAGTTGGGTAATTCAGGTCCAGAGAGTAAAAGCCAACAACAAGATTTTGTTTCAACCAACCAATAGAGCACAGGTGTCAGACTCCAGTCCTGGGGGGCCAGAGCCCTGCACATTTTTGGGTTTCCCCTCATTTAACACA
>JAODLD010000124.1:29778288-29801557 GCA_026781065.1 Mormyrops boulengeri
GAATCATTTGTGGTGGAACAGGGAAAGAACTAAGCTACACAGGGCTCCGGCCCCCCAGGACTGCAGTTTGACACCCCCGCCTTAGAGCATAAAGAGTCACAGTCACAGAGTATTCAACTGGTTCTTTGAAACAAAATCTCGGTCTGGACTTTTACTCTCTGGACCTGAAGTCTGAAAATTCAACAGCTGTATCAACCTCTATCGAAGTACATTTGCCACAGCTGGATGCATGGATCATTAGAATTAATTAAGATAACAGGGGCTCCGAAAATATGTCGCCGACCGGTTTCACACGGGGGGGGGGGACTTACCCATCGCCTATGACAAACTCCAGATAGTCTGTCTCAGTCGTGCGCTCCTTAAACACAACGCAAGTCTTCCGCGAAATTAATTCAAAGGCGCCCCTGATGTCAGCAGTCTTGTTTTCTGCGAAACGATGGGAGCAAATTCAATATGGTGGCAGTGCGGCGGCGCTTCGGTCGGCGTCGAGGGACCGGTTTACTTACTTAGCGCTGGGCTGATGACAAAGGGCACGGTCACTGTCCCGTTCTCTGCGGGCCACAGCTGGCCTTCGGCGCTTCTGTCCTCCCGCTTCCGACACAGGAAATATTTTTTTTAATAAAATTCCGTTTTTGACATTTGCAGCTTTTGATTTGGCCTAAGCATTTCCACCACAAACAAAATTAAAAACCCGTCCGGACCTTTTAATATATGATCTTTTCTGTGCCCACTTATTAGGCCTACAGTAGAAAAACGGACTGTTTTGAACTCAGAACAGATTCAATAAACTCAAACTGCTATTCATCTCCATCCATCCATCCATCTATCCATCTGTAACCGTTTATCCTATTCAGGGTCGGGGGACTCCGGAGCCGCCTATCCCAGTGGCTACGCTCGCAAGGCGGGAAACATCCCAGGATGGGGCGCCAACCCATCGCAGGGCTACTACCAAATGAATAAATAAAACTGACAGCAGCTTGGGCTATAATGAATGACGTCATTCTGTAACAGCCAAATGAAGCTGCGTGTCCATCTAACTCAGGACTGACCAATCTTATCCAGAAAGGGCCACTCTGTGTGCGGGTTTTCGCTGCAACTGCCTAATTAGGTCACTAATTAATTAGAGGACTGATTGGAGGACTGAGTCCTCACACCTGGGTTTGAACAGCTGACCTAAAGGTTATCCCAAAAATCAGCGCACACACCGGCCCTTTGCGGATAATATTGGCCACCCCTGATCTAACTCATCTGTCATGGACGGAAAATGTTTTAATCAACTTAGTATGAGGTTTGTGAACCTGTTTACGGGTCGATTCAAAGCATTTAATGAATGTTTTTTGCGCTTTATCACTAAATAATCTCCATCACAGACTGTGGCATGTCGTAAGGGATATGAAACAGTATGCTTTTAAAATAACTAAAAAAAAACTCACCGGTTTCAACATGTCCCCTTCGATGACGTCGCCATACGCATTACGCCGGCTGGCTGAGAAGAAAGGTTTCGTAATTTGGAACTGTACATCTTTGTTTTACCATATATTTAAGCTAAGTACAGCGGAATTCCTCCAGTCAAGCACTGAATACAGGAACATGGTGAATCAAAGTTTTGAACTGATTTAGATTGACTTCGGTTTAAATCAAAGGTAGACTACGCTTCCATAAATTTACCATGTATAGTTTCAGGATTGAGCTTTCTGTGTGTTTGGTTGGCCTAGCCTCAAAAGCTGAGAAAGTGCTTAATTATGGTTATGCATGTATCAAGTAAATGTAGGTGGATGATGCATAGCGTCGCAGACACCCCCGAGACTATGGTAGATTAGAGTTAATTTTTCCGATTAAAATATCAAGACCAATCATCAAAATTTCACCGTAAGAGAATATAGTTTTCTACAATCAACGATTGTATTAGTTAATAATCGTGGCTACCGGTTTTTGTGGAGATCGCATAAATCGCCAAAACTTGTAAAATATTCATTTTCTCATTGGGGAACCTAGAAGGAGATCAACTGTTAAACAATATTGTTATGGAGCCCTGACAGCGCTAACTTGGTTTATTTGATCCCAGCGAAGCAGGTGTACTGAAGTGACGCACGTGCAAGTCGTGTGTTTAGTGAAGCTGCCAGCATTACACTGTTTGCAAAGATGTCTGTAGGCATAATAATTAATAGGCCCTTTAGCCCACTAGTTTACTCGAGCTTCACTGATATGAACACGATTGGCTGCTGTTGAGTGTATGCGTTCCTTGTACAGACAACAAAGCGCACAGATGTTATTGCGGGCATCGATATTGTTTTCCGAGTTGATCATGTTAAGTCGTTAGTTTTCCGTCATCTGGAATGAACCACAAGCTATTTAAGTGGGCCTAGGTAAAAGGGGCTGGTTGGATTTTCCGAAATGGATTAAAGAGGCGAAGTTGTAGGGTAACGCCAGTCAGTGGCGATCTTTTACAACTGTACCCCAAACAAAACGTTTAGGATGTTTTTAAGTTTGTTTTTTTTAGACCTCGGGGAACTGGAATACAATGTAGCCAAATGATGTACCTTGGGGTTGGGTGGAATTGGCATGCTGTCTTCTCCCGTGTGAGGACGCAAAATCTTGCCCTCACTACTGGTCTCTGCACTGAACACCGAGCGCCCGGATATAGCCCCCAATTTCTACCACCTTCACAGGATTTGTAACCGCTTCGTTAAACAGCAAAGTGTTTGATGATGATGATGATGATAATGATGATGCTTTATGCTTGATTTAACTCAACTCCCTGTACATCCGGGGAACCGTACCCCCCGGTGAAATAAGTCCAACCAGGCAGACGAGTTGCGTTTACCCGACGCGCTGATCTTCTCATTTCCTTGACTTAAACATGCTGCAAAATTATTACTACTACTACTAAAAAGGCTTTTCTGAGCAGGTAAATTCACGTGGGCTTGTTCTTTTCATATTAAGACACATTAATACCAAGTAGTTTCAAGAATAGTGGAACGTAACATTATTTTTTTTTCCTCCGTTTGTGGCGCCCCCTGGATGGATGGCGCCCTTGGCATTTGGCTATAGTTATATTGCCTATGCCACTAGGCGGCCCTGTGCAAAGCAATTAAAACATTGCTTAACCGTAACACAGCTCCGGGTGCGTCGTGAATAGGATAAATTGCTCGATGGCGATCACGTCTAACTAGAAACCAACGCCACACCCGCATATTTAAACGAGCCCTTTCGCAATGTACGAACACCACCTTTAATGGTAAATACTGCGTTACGTAATGCACCACTTACATGTGAAGTAATACTGCGCACTCGCAGCCTGAATCTACTACAAAAAACTGGTACAACTATAGACGAACCACTGCAGTCGAGGAGTGATTAAATCGTTTCTGATCGACACCGTCGTCCATTAACTTGTGGAATACCGAAACTGCCACATGTGTATATATAAAATAAACATACCACAATCAAATGAGTTTATTCAACACGTCCACATTTCCAAAAAATGGCAAAATGTTTGTGGTAACGTTCCCATAAAAGGTGAAATGACTAAATAGTCCCGCTGGTTTGGAGCACTTTAATATAGAAATAGCAGAAGTGTCGGATAGTTTAAATCCAATGCTTCGTCAGGGGTTGGACACTTAGAGTGCACATACAAATATACGTCTTAAGAAAACGAGTGAATAAACATTAGTCCTCCCCAACTTAAATGGGGAAAAAAAAATAAAATAACATTAAACTGCCCTGGTATCTCAACACCATAATCCAAAAACTCAGAATAAAAAGACTAAACAAAAATTATGAATTAATCACAGCCACTGAATATTCTACACCTTAATAATTCTGTACAGTTTTAAAAGCAGTGAATGACCTCTGTCTCACGAAACTTCATAGCATTAGGTGTCTGACAGAAGCATACAAATATCAGGTTTTGTTTTTACAGGAATTGACGTTATACCTTTTTTTTTTCTCGACACGACATTTTCTCCTGTTTTTTTTACCCCCAGATGTTTCTTTTCAGCACACTAGCTGTATATTATTGTTATTGTTAAGCATGTGTTTGTGGGAGCGTGTGGATGTGGCTGTCGAGATGCTCCCCCAGCTCTCCCCTGCCCGGCCGCCTCGGCGGGGCTCGGCGCAGCTCGATCCAGGGTCCCGTCAGCACGCACCCCCCCTCAGGCCCTCTCCTCCCCGTCGCTCCATGCCTCTGTCAGGCTGGTGGTCTATCCGACAGGAACACACACAGATTGGCGTAAAAATACAGGATAAAAGCAGGAAACGTATCCAAACAGCCTTGGAGGTTGGCTGATTAATTTGCCCCTAGTGTGAGATTGTGATGAGTGTGTGTGTCCTACAAAGGACTGGCATCCCATCCAGGGTGTCCCTCTGCCTCATGCCCAGATAGGCTCTAAGCCCAATGCTGCTGTATGTTTTAAATAATACAGAAAAAGATGTAAAATTTAAGGCAGAGTTGCCAGAGTTTGTGTGGCTTTAGAGGATATATTTTACTGCTGTCAGTTCAGTGCAGTTCAGTTCACTGCTGTGTGTTAGCCTAGCCGGTTATATTAGCCCCCTGCGTCACTGCTGGGGTTCCCTGGGCTTCACCTTATCCACCAGCTTCTGCATGGTCTCGATGACTGTGATCATGTGACCGGCGTTCTCCTTCAGACTCCGCTCGTAGGCTGTGTTCCGCCTCTCCGCCCGCTCCAGCTGTTCCTGCAGGTCCTCCTGGCCCTCCCGCAGGGCTGACAGGGTGGCGGCCCCCGCCTCCAGCTCCGCTGGGGGGGTCAGAGGGGGTACATTACCATATAGGGTTGACCGTATGGAATCATACATTTTAACTCCAACACCCAAACTTCACAAATTTCAGTTAACTGAAAAAATCTGAAAGGCACGAGAGTCTGCTTTCTGGAAATGGATGTTTTCCTGGCTGTCAAAATGCACTGAGAGGGGAATGTAGACAAATGCAGCTACTAGAGGGTGCCTTCTCATGTTTAGACAAGCAGCCACTGCATCAAACTATAGCAGTGAAGAGATGGGTTGCATTACTCAGTCTGGCCTGCAGGGAGGCGACACACTGCTCCAGCCCCTGGCATTTGGTCTCCCCTTTTTGCAGGGACTGTAGAAGGTTGGGGATGTTCAGCACAGTCCCTTTGTGAGTCACCACGTCCACGTTGCTGTTCCCACTAGACCGCCGGGTGGAGACTCCATACTTTGATGGGGCTGAAGGCAAGAGGGCAGTATTTCCTAGAAAAAAAAGAAAAAAAGGCATGCAACTAGATCGTATGAAATCCCGACTTCACGATTTTCTGTATTTTTATCACCATCATTTTGCGAGTTCACCAGAACCTTAAATGTTATGTTTTATGCTCTTACAAAAAGCTCATATCAAGCTTATTATGGTCTTAAGTGGTTTTAATTGGATATTTTGACTGAGCAATTCAGGTTAGGTACATCTCTCAAGGTATTCAAGGTATCCAGGGCCTCTCCAGGGATATGATTCAGCAACCTTCCAGGTTACCAGTGTGCCACCTGCTGCCCAAGCTCTCCGAATAGTAGCAGTTCATGTATCGTGCAGGATAGTGCTCGAACCTTGTGCCATGGGGTCTGTCCTTAGCTGCTCTGGCTCCTGAGGGTCCTCCCAGCGGACAGCTAGTTTCCTGTAGTGGCACTGCCCTCCTAGGGATACCTTGCTCACCAGGGCCTTTGCCTGGCAGACAGAGATTCAGGGGGTCACTACACTACAGGAGCAATGCTAAGTAACTGGAGTACCAGACACAAGCTATGTGGAGCAGGACAGGACCCATCCCATCATCACCTGGCCAGGTGTGAGGTGAAGACCCAGAGACAGCAGAATGTCCTGCAGGTCTGCTTCCCTCAGGCTGCCAGCCAACGGCCGGTCGAAGAAGACCCAGGCCAGTAGCACGGACCGGGGCAAGACCACCATCCCATCCTACAGGAGACACAATCTCAATCTCACGCTCATATCCAGTGTGACTCTCCTACCCAGTTACACAGCAGGACGCTTCATTACAAATTTCATCCGAAAGGTCCGTCCTGCTCTACTCCATGCCTGTAAATTCCTATGTCAACACAGATGATGAGGAAACACTTACGCCGTCCTTGGTGGCGGCACCGCCCTCCAAATTAGACAGTGCTGCAGGCTGTGCCTTCCCGTCCTCTCCCGTCGTCCCTGCGGAGGTAGAAAAATTTAAGGGAAAAAAAAATTACATACCCCAATTACCTATTATTCATCATCAGAAAAGCTCATCAGAATACAGACATATATCAATCTTGCCTAATGACACTTTAATACTTTAATAGCAATAATCAGCATCATCATCCATCTTCTAACTGCTGAAGTAGCACGTGTTGTTATAATAACTGTTTGTTGTATTAATATTATATTACAATAGCTGATAATGTCACAGAAAGACCCAGACTGATAATGGCTGCTCGCACTCTTTCCACTCACTGCTTTCCCTCTCTTTCTTCTCCTCCCTGTGGCTCTGGTCCTTCTCTTCTGCCTCCTCGTCCGTGTCCTCATCGGCCTGGTCCTCCTCACTCTCGCCATCGTCTTCCCTCTGCTGGCGACCCAGTTTCCAGTTGCGGTCCTTCGAGCCACTCCTTGTCCGGACTCTCCCAGCCCGCTTCAGCAGCTCCTCCTCCTAGCCACCAGAGGGAGACATTTCAAAAGCAGGGGGCTGAAAGAAACGGCTTTGTCTTGCAAAGACATAACCAGGAAATACTGTGTGATTTTATTTTCTGAACCGTGCCGTGCTTTTTGTTTCACTTTTGCTCAGGCGAGTTGAAGAAATTATATCAAAGCTATATTAAAGACAACAATCATAACAAGTGTTTCAAAATAGAAGTGGTTGGAGTGTCCCTCACACACCGGTACAGGCCATACCATGGAAGCTGGTCGGCCATCCTCCCCCTCCACAGTCCTGGCACGGGGGCTCTGGGGCAGCCGGCAGAGACTGCCATGGAGCTTGAGGCCAAAGTCTCTCTGCAGTATCTCACTGAGCAGCTCGGCCATCAGGCCCACCTGCGGGGGGGGGGGGGAGGGGGGAGAGAGAGAGAGAGGGCGCACACATGTGATGTCATGCTCTGCACACGCGCGGCCCTTCTTATCGTTCCTGCCATCGTGACTCATTATCCATTATCCGCTGATCTGTACCTCACAGCAGCTTGGAGGCTTGGTGCCCTTACACCCCCTGACTGGTGGGATGGACTCCAGCACCCAGCTCTGTGTTTGAAAAGCTTGCACGTTCTCTCAGAATTGCACAGGATTCCCAATTAATGTGTGTCTCTAAATTGCTCATACTTTGTGTGTGTTTGGGGGGGGGCAGGATGTGCCCTGCCTCTTTCACTTTGCCTCCTGGGAGGGGCTCCAAGCTCACCATGAACCTGTACTGGATAAACACTTATAGAAAATGGATGGATGTATGGATGTCTGCATTTTATATTCATTAGCCATTGCGTAATCCATGTCTTGGCAATACAGAGTAATTTGCTGTCGCTTCTGTTCTTACTGGAGCTGCTCTGTATAAAGAACTCCGTTCAGCATTTGTCTGGCAACATTCCTTTGCCCCCCCCCCGACATGATTGGCTGCTGCAGATCACATGACACAGAGCGCGCCGATCACATGATCATGCTGCAGGCCTGACGGGTGTCCAAGGCTGTCCTGATTTTTAGTTATGCTCTGCGGCATTCCAGAACGGTGGTGTTTACACACACACACACACACACACACACACACACACACACTCTCTCTAAGGCAGGAAATACCTCAAAGGCATCCTGCGACTGGGAGCTTCGGGGGTCCAGCAGCGAGGAGAGGGGCTGGACTGAAAGGTTCATCCGAGGACAAGGGTGCAGAACCAGGGACGGATCCGCAGGGAGAGGGGGCCGCACCTCATCCTGGGAGAGGAAGGGCGTGAAAGTGTGATTACACCAGCGCGGAAAGGCAGCCACCGCTGGGAGACAAACCAGCACTAAGAGCCCAAGCAGCAGGCTGTCATCAGCTAGTCACACGTGGGTTAGTATTTTGTGAGAAGACAAACCAGAGCGTCACACAGACCTCCTTCTGGCCGTCCGCCTTGGTCCTCAGCGCCTCCCACTCCTCAGCCCCGGGGACGATGCGCCAAATGTCGGGCAGGAATAACACTGTGGTCTCTGCTTCCCCGTCACGCAGGTACCTCACTTCTGCGAGCCGGTGCCTGTACAAGATGCCCAGGGAGTTCATACATAAAATTACTTATTTGTTTTGTTTATATAATAAAGTAATAATTATATATAATCTCTAACTTCATTTATTTGAATAGAATTCATGCACTTCTTTGAATCAGAAGTACAATAAAACAAGATTTCATTTACATCCATCCATCCATTTTCTGTACCCACTTGTCCAGAGCCAGAAGGCAGGAAATAACCCAGGATGGGGCGCCAACCCATGGCAGGGCACACGCGCACACACACACACGCACACACACGCGCGCGCACACGCACGCACGCGCACGCACACACACACACACACAGGCAATTTGGTAACTCCAATTAGCCTCAGCATGTTTTTGAACTGTGGGGGGATGGAATACCTGGAGGGAAACCCATGACGACATGGGGAGAACATGCAAACTCCACAGACATGGAGCCATGGCAGAGACTCAAAGCCAGGTACCCTGAGGTGTGAGCGCTAACCACTGCAACACCGTGCCGCCCCAAATTTCATTCATAAACACCTCCCTCTACATCTATCAATTTAAAATTCATTCCAGGAATCAGCTCATTGACTAACACTCCACCTACTGGCTGTCATTAACAGTGTGGCAACCAATCAGAAGCCAGCCAATGACGCTCACCATTGACTGCAAGGGCCCAGGTCCAGTCCCGCCTGCTCTTTGACACACCGCACCGCAGTACGAATCAGGGAGAGCGGGTCTTTGGCGGGGCTGGGGCCATCCGCCTGAGAGAGCCAATGGCCCCCGAGGATCCGAAACTCTCCCCCACATTCGGCCAGCAGAAACTGTAGTGCAGACATACATAGGATGATTTTCAAAAGCGACATGTGAACCATGCTAAACACCAAAAACACTTAAATCTGGGGTGGATAAGTATTAATGACCTCGAACCTTAATAAGTGCAGTAGGGTGCACAGCGCCCCCTTGTGTCTTCTGCTGCTCTTGTGAGAGGCCACAGCAGCGCTGGTACAGCTCCTCTCCACTGGGCATGGACAGCAATATCACCTGGGGAGAAAGACACACACACTGAATATACACTAAATATTCTCAAGAATTCCAACATTCATATCTGGACTAACCTTGGGGGTTTCATTCCCCCCCAGCACATGAACCTGTCAGAAGGACCAGCTGACTACCTTCAGGCTAAAGTGTGTATTGGATGTGCATTACCTTGGCAGTGTAGGCGGAGTCAGAGGTGGATGTGGGCGTGGCCTGTGCCAAAGGCTGGGGGGAGCCAATGTGGAAGCGGCAAGGACCAGAGAGAATGAAGCTGTGGTCAGGGGAGAAGCTCTCAGTCCAGGAGAGCTGAAGGTGGAAGAAGGTGTCGGGGAGGGGCAGGTGGGGGTAGCGCCTACGCATCTCTAAGCTGTCACACGCAGAGCTGGGGGGGGGCAGGGACACAGGCACACGTTAATAAACGGCTCCCATTAGCAAAAGCACTATAAGCCATGTTAGTCTCCTGGGAAGCTACCTGTCTCTGGAGAAGCGGGAGAAGAGGGGGCAGCTCTGGGCAGCAGGGGGGGCACTCTTCTTCACAGCCCCTTCCTCCGGCATACCCCTCCAGCGACGCCTTTTCTGGTGCAGGCCATCGCCCCCCCAGGGGCCTCCGTCCTCCCTGCGATTGGAGTTGGGGGGCAGGAGAAGGGAGGTGAGGCGTTGGGACGAGGATGCAGACGCAGGAACAGAAGATACGACCTCTCAAGCAGGAGCGTTTTCACGTGACCAAACGGCGACTTGTGCCGATACAGATTCTACAGGGATCAGCATGAGCCAAATCTCATGCATACGAATAATTCAGAATCACTGCTCGTCAGTATTATACTTTTTCGTTAAGAAAATATCTTTTTTATGGAAAACGTCTGCATCTATCTTCTGCTATATTACGAGCTCTTCAATAACGGTTTATTTTAATGAAAAGCAATTTCCCCAGTTTCTTTTTAAATGCATCACGCACACAGAATCGATTTACATGTCACAATACAGCTGCTGTGTGGCGTCATTGTCTTTAAGCTGAATCTTTATTGCATCTCCAATAAGGGGACAATTTCTATCCTGCAGAGACACTAACAAGTGAATCAGAGCCTACTGATCATGCGCGCGCGCACGCACACACACCATGTATAGCCAGAAACTCCGTCAGATCTGTACCACATGGACAGCCTGCAGTGACATAGCAGTTAAAGCACAGGACAGGCCCGAAGCAGCGTGAGACCCGACCGCACTCACCAGCGCCCCCCGCGGCGACTCCCCATCCCTTCGTTGTGTCTCTTCCTGTTAGCGCTGCCCCATCCATCGAATGGTGCCCCCCAGGGAGCTTGGAGGGGAGTCTGCAGCAAACCAGCTGAAAGAGAGAGAGAGAGAGAGAGAGAGAGAGATGGAGAGATGTGCAACATATGGTTGCAAGGAATAATTACTCGGTGTCATGATAGGTATGTAAAATGTTCATATAAATCACATTTTCAAAAGCATGATTAAAGCAAATTAAATAAAATTGACTGAATATTAATGTTTTTTAAAATGATTTTTTAAATATATTAGCTATTTATTTCATACTTTTAGCAACCCAAAACAACATACAACTCTTCTTTATTTTCAGAATTCCCTTTATTAAACCCTAACGCCACAGGCAGCGTGGGCACTAGCACTCACGTTTCGGGGGGGTCTGCTGCATGTTGGGTATGAGTGGGGGTATTTTGGGAGATTTGAGCAGGGGTTGTGGCTTATTTCCCAGAATCCCTGGCTTCTGGCTTGGCGCCATAGATGGCAGAAGAGGGGGCGGGGATTTGAACGGCTGGAAGAAGAACGAAATTTAATCGTAAGCAGGAAAAACGATATGTTGCCTTTCTGTACACAATACATTACTATTCTATTCAATAGAGTGACCTTTCCAACAAGGCTCCCCAAAAAACATCAACACTAAAACTAGATTGATTAACAGTATTTTTTTTTTTTTAAACAGCATGGGACAAGCAAGAGGCCAACAGCAGCAACGGGGAAGAAAAACTGAAAAGGGAGGCAAAAAAATTCTCAGTGTTTAAAAGGCTGGCTCTCCAATCCCTCCGTTCAGGAAAAATTGTGAGTGGAATGAGGCAGAGTGCGGCAGGTTTATTGTGCAGTTGTACTACCATGTCTTCATTTTGGGGTTTTGGACTGGTAACCTACCTGGCCATTGAGGACCTGAACCCTCTGTGCCGTCCAGCTGACCGATACAGATGGATCAAGCACTGCCTTTACCAGCACCTTTTCCCCCAGCTGGGGCATCCGCCCCACAACCACACTGGGAACAGGTGACATGACAATGGAAGGGTTAGCTTACTCTTACGAGTCTTTAATAAAAGTAAAATCCCCTCCGATAGACACACTGGGTGCTTTTGCAATCGAGTATGGAGCCCACGTCAGTAGCGGAAACCCACAACACAGATCTATCATGATAAAAATGCAAAGTAATAAATCCAACAAGAAACGTTGTATTCATACCAACAACAGTTTATCAATATCTACAGAGAGCCAAAAATGCAAGCACTGCTACATCCCAAGGCTGTAGGTTTGGTTTCAACATTGGTAGGGACAAAATCAGCCCGAATTCCCCACCCCCCTAAACACTCCACAAATATTAGTATCTCTACCATCCAAACCCAAATCCACACCCTAGGTGTATCATATAAGTTACAAAAACGGAGAGGTTTTTGTAATTTTCCTGATGTGGACTCTTACCTCATCTGAAAGTGCACTTCCTGATCGACCATCCCAAAGTGGTCCTGCAGCTGAGTGACAACCCCGGTGAAGACGCGTTGCTTCAACTGTGACAAACGCAAATTTCAGTAAACCTCCTGCCGCCCAACTCCTTGGAGGAGGAGACCAATCTAGGGTCGCAGAATTCTGGGAATTTAATTCCCGTATATTCACAGTAATTGCCATGGAAAGTTTCTGACTTGGAATATTTCCAACATTTCCCAGCTTAACATCCTATGGAATGGAGAATTTCTGGAAAGTTTCCAGAAATTTACTGCCCCTTTGCAAACCCTAGACCAATCCCAATCCTTTTTCTCCGCAGATGTATTTAATTCGGATCATAGGAACCACCTAACACCACACCACCAACAAGTGATCAGCACAATAAAATAGGTAGCTGCCATAACAACACACGTCACCAAATGTATCCAGAGGCAATACCAGCCTAATGCACCACGCCTATGAGCCATGGTAAGCACCAAGCCAAGTGCATTAATATCTTTACATACAACAGGTGCAGGCCAGGTAACATCAGAGGTTACCAACACAACACAAACCAGTGCGTCTGCAAACATTTACACTCAAACTGGCTTTTGTTTAAATGAAATAAAGTGAGCAGTACACCCTTTAGTAATGACTAATTTTACTGAGATGAGGTTTAAATTTGCTTGTAAACTGGGTTTTTTTGTAAGGGTTCTGAAGGAGTGAATGGCTGGCGAAGGTTAAAAAAAAAAAAAAAAAAAGAGCGAGAGAGACTAACCTGCGCCTCCATGGCCACGGATTTGGCACCTACACGGGGGAGAAATTCAGGGGTCCTTGGGGGTCTCTGGAAGGTATAGAAACTGGCTTGATTCTGTACACTTTTCACATTAAACAGCTTTTCAGCACCCAAAACAAGGTATCAAATCATTAAAGAATATGTTAATTTAAGACAGTTAACAGCTTGGCCCACAGTGACCCCCATCCCCCCACAGGTGGGGCTTTGGGAGTGGTTTCCAACTGGCACTCCGTAATGCCCATGGTTAGTCACACAGCTGTTACTCAAGTCTGCTTTTCACAACTAAATCGCTCCCTTGTATAATGCTCAAAAGGGAAAGGGCCGCACACGTATATGTGTAACATCCATTCTGGCTCCGGTCCAAAAATGCCTCAAAAAATGTCATGTGCCGATAAGGCTGGGTCATCAAACCCGAAGCGCTGCCAGAAGACATAGCTGGTTTAAGCAGCACTAGGGGATAAGGTCCGCTTAAAGCTGCGTGATCTTTCGGCAAAAGCCAGGTCACTGTCGCAAAATGATTATTAGATGAAGTATCCTTCGTAACAGGCGAATTGCTTGTTATATTTCCTGTTTTTTTGATTTGCGGTTAATATTAACAACGAAAAAGACCCACGGCCAGACAAGCATGAGAGCTTTTGCAAGAATAGTTGCAAGAATAGTATAAAAATGATCGCACACCAGGACATGCCAGCTAACCAATTGCTTTCCCCCACTATTAATAGTAAATAAGTGACTTGCTGTAGCTGTAGAGTTTAATACGCGGTTTGAATGGAAACACGAATATGACTTTCAGTCGTATGCAAATCGGGGATTGCGGTAGCTCGTCGCTTAGCCACATTTAAAGACGCAGGAAAACCTGCTGCCTTGCTAACTGAACAGTATCACAAAGAGGATCGCCAGCTGCCGGAAAACAACCACACGGGAAAGACTCGCAAGTTACTGAGCCCGCAAGTTACTGGGCTTGATGGAAACCAGC
This sequence comes from Mormyrops boulengeri, assembly GCA_026781065.1. Classification (NCBI taxonomy): domain Eukaryota; kingdom Metazoa; phylum Chordata; class Actinopteri; order Osteoglossiformes; family Mormyridae; genus Mormyrops; species Mormyrops boulengeri. The sequence goes on from JAODLD010000124.1 coordinate 29,791,998, forward strand.
CATTATTTCTAGAGTCTACAAGAATGGGGCAGATGTGGTGACGACTCATTGTAGCTAACCACGTTCATGTTGACAGTATAAATCTGCTCACTGTGCGATCTCTCTCAGCTAGCTAAGAAACTTAAAAAAAAGATCCACCCTGATTTCCAAAATTGCGGACGGTCCTAACGCCACCCTGGCTAAAATTATACGATTTTATTTAGACGGTAAAGTTTGAAAGGCAACGCGGCGCAACTCACTTCTGGGCTGCTTAGGATCCGGTGACGCTTCCTCTTCCTCGCAGTTGCTTTTGTTTATTTAGGGACAAAGTGGATCACGGACCGCACTAATCCACATTGTCCGCTTTGTCAAAAACACTCTACCGCCCCCTAGAGACCGATTCTTCACTGCCCTAAAGCACGGACTCAGTTTTCGTCGACCGCCTTCCCCAAATCGATCATTTCGCTTCTTTGTTTGGATAAGCGCGGCAGTCCTTTCTGCTCACATCTGAGCGACGCAATTGTGAAGGAGGGACGAACATATATATTTAAATATATTTTAACCTGACAACAAGGATGTACTAGGGGATCCTTAATTGACGTAGGACCGTCTCTGTGCGTCATTTCCGCCTGACCCGGCAGTGCCGAGGCACACGTGGGGGAGTGATGGCTGCTGACAGGCTGCAGTTTCATGAGATGGGTCTGGAGGATCGCCTCCTAAAGGTATGCGGATGCGCTTTCGTGGTAGTAACAGTGATTTACCCGTGCGTAAAGTTTACTGCTGGCTGCTCGACCAGACACCGCTACATAATTGTAACCGGTGAGCCGAAGTTGTCGAACGATCGGCTCCTGTGGTCGATATGTGCCCGCGATGCGGTGATGTATTTTAACTAAATAACTGTGTAGGCGCTGGCAGACTTGGGTTGGGCGCAACCCACGCTGATTCAAGAAAAGGCGATCCCTCTTGCTCTGGACGGGAAGGACCTCCTGGCCCGGGCGCGAACAGGCTCCGGTAAAACCGCAGCTTACGGGATTCCAGTTATCCAACGAATACTCACTTCTAAACAGGTAGGCGACGCCACGCTTCTAAACACTAGATTTCAAAAGAAAATAAGCCAGTTGACTTTAGCTTCTATTTAGCAAAGATAAATTTCAGTTTTATAATGAAGAATTTCCATTTTGTGTATTTAGTGCATGTCCTTCAATAGCTTGAGTGTTTTCCCTCTTGTTGACAAGTTCTAGTATATGTACCATAACTTTTCTCAGCCTTTTACATGTCTAAAAGTCTTGTAATAAATATGGAAAGCTTTAGCTGAATTGACTTATGCGTGCTTGTTTAGACGGTGCGCGATCAGGCGGTTCGGGCGCTGATCCTAGTTCCCACCAAGGAGCTGGGTCACCAGGTCCAAACCATGATCCGCCAGCTCATTGCTTACTGCGCCAGGGATGTGAAAGTGGCCGATATCTCCAGCAAGGCTGACCTGTCAGCACAGAGGTTAGTATGACAATGTCATGCATAGTAATATATAGTAATCCCAGAAATGTGTTATAGAAGTTACTCTGGTTATAATTTTTAAAAGGAAATTAATCTCTTGTGTGACTGTTGGAAGAATGAAAATGTCTGTTGAGTCCTTGGGTACATCTGTGATATGTAATCATGTGACATTCTACAGGCCAATCTTGATGGAGAAGCCAGACATAGTAGTGGGCACACCCTCTCGAGTACTGGCTCACCTCAACGCCCAGAACATGACACTTAGCTCGTCACTGGAGACCCTGGTCATCGATGAAGCTGATTTGCTTTTCACATTTGGCTTTGAAAGTGACCTCAAGAGTCTGCTATGGTGAGCATGTATTACACATGGGTCAGTAACACTATTCCAGGCACGAGGCTATTGGCACTGATGCTAACCCAACCACAGACCATTGTGGCTAACTTATCCACAGGTCATGGACATTAGTGCTGTTCCTTCCATGGCCCACGGATGCTATCACCCTTTCAGTCACAGGCTATGGATACTGAAATTATTTCAGTCATGGGCCAGCGATGCTATTGTGATCCCAGTCACAGAGTATGGACACTACTGCATGCAAAGTAGCACAGGATCGATCTAAGTACTAAACACCTTGTGGGAGCTAATGCTAACCTTTCACAAACTACAGACCTTGGCACTAACCCGCTCATGCCCAAACATGACCATGTGGCCCTGTGGAACCTGGCCGTTTTTGTTCACCCCAGTTCTTCTGATAAACCTCCTCAGCCACCTCCCCAAGATCTACCAGGCATTCCTGATGTCTGCCACCCTGAACGAAGATGTCCAGGCTTTGAAGGACCTTGTGCTTCACAACCCAGTACGTCAGCTTTCTTAGCACTTGCCCCGGGAGGATTTACTTTCGCCAAAACCGATTCACCTGGCAGGAAATAATAATAATAATAACTTTGTGGCTTCGTGCTGGTTGATGTCTGCAGTGGACATTGGATATTTTTGTTTTAATAAATGTAATGACAGTAGGCTCCTACTTGGCTTCGGATATGTGAAGGGTGATTGTAAAGGGGTGTGTGTGTGTCCTACAGGTAACGCTGAAGCTTCAGGGCTCCCAGCTGCCAGACGGCTCCCAGCTGCAGCAGTACAGCATTCAGTGTGAAGAAGAGGACAAGTTCTTGCTTATCTACACCCTGCTGAAGCTAGGTCTGGTGCGAGGGAAGACGCTGATCTTTGTGGGCTCCGTCGACCGCTGCTACCGTCTCAAGCTCTTCCTGGAGCAGTTCAGCATCCCGGCCTGCGTGCTGAACTCGGAGCTTCCCATCCAATCCAGGTGTGGGGGCGGAGCTCGTGTGGGAGGAGCCCGGTGGAGAATGACGGGCCATTTTGAATTGACAGGACCTAAGCATGTGAGGCCTTTCACCCCCAGGAGTCATCAGGGGTCACGTTCTTTCCCCATTTTCTCGCGTTCCCTCCCAATCCCAGGTGCCACATCATCACCCAGTTCAATCAGGGCTTCTATGATTACATCATCGCCACAGATGAGCAGACCCTGGCCAACCCCACAGTGACCTCTCAGGCAAAGGGCAAGAAGATGAAGAATGTGGGCAAGGGGAGGTAGGTGTGGCTAGCAGCGTTATACAGGAACATTTAGGAAAACCACTCAAATAGGTTAGCTGCTAACTGGTCGTAAAGGATGACATCATGGGAAATGGAATTTACACTGGCATCTTAGATATGATATTATAACTGACATTCAATGTTGTAGCAGAGAATGTAATAAATATGGGTGTAGAGCTATTCGTCACAAGTTTGTGTGCTTTTTGGCGTCTCACAGGGCCAAAGACAAAGAGTATGGTGTGTCCCGGGGTATTGATTTTCAGAATGTGGCCAATGTCATTAACTTTGACTTTCCCAACACCGTTGATTCCTACATCCATCGTGTTGGCAGGTGAGACACCAAGACCAGGACCAAACTGGCCTGACTTTGTCGTTGACTTCAAATGTAGGGCCAGTGTTACAAGAGAAGTTGAACACCATGTTCTTTGTTTCTAAATAATGTCTCTCCCTCAGAACTGCACGAGCAGACAATCCTGGCACTGCACTGGCCTTTATTTCGCACACAGAGCTCCCCCTGCTGGCTGAAGTTCAGGACGCGCTTACGGGAGGTCAGCTAGCAATTCGTGGAAAAGTCATATTTTCAAATGACAATAACAAGTATATGTTACCCTCAGGCAACACAGTGAGACACTGGGTTTCATACTTCGAGTTTGTCGGTGTCCCTTGTGATTGAGTAGATCCCCAGGGTATGTCCTGTTTTATGTTTCACGACAGGTGGCTTCATGACCCAGGCAATGGGTGCTGTTTTAGAGCAGCAGATTTCGTAAGTTTTATGGATCAGTAAATGTCTGGCTTAGGGCTGAAGTTTCACTGGTTGCTTTTCTCCCCAGACAATGAAAACTGTGCTTTGAAACCATATGCATTTAAGATGGAGGAAATAGAGGGATTCAGGTACAGATGTCGGGTAAGGCTGCCATCAACTTTGTCCTTTACAAGAGTGAGCATGTGCAGAGCAGACATTCTCAGTAAATGACTCGGTGAGCACCGTCTATGTCTATTCTGGAAGCGCACATACATGCATATTGCATATGTCAGGAGAAGCAGGGTTCCATCTGTTTGACGCCCTGCCAGATATACATGTGGAGGTGCGTTTCTACCACATTTGGCCTCGTGTTTCTCAAAAATTTGGCTTATGAATTGGGGCCTGATCCCATGTTGTCATCTCACTAGGATGCCATGAGGTCAGTCACGAAGCAAGCCATCAAGGAGGCCAGGCTGAAGGAGATAAAGCAGGAGCTGCTCAATTCTGAGAAGCTCAAGGTAAAGAGGGGGTAGAGCAAGATGTACCCTTTGATGACCATGATGGCAGCCCGTGAGACAAAGTGGTTTAAATTTGGGTGTGGTCATGTGACTGACACACGTGCTCCATGCAGACCTACTTCGAGGACAATCCCCGTGACCTGCAGCTGCTGCGTCACGATAAGGACCTGCACCCAGCCATCATCAAGCCCCACCTGAAGAACGTTCCAGAATACCTCAGTGAGCCATCGAATGTCAACTTCTTTTCTCATTGCCCTGCTGGAATGTGTGAATAATGATCACGTCTGCCTTTCTTAAGTTCCTGCTGCGCTGAAGGGCGTGATCCATCCAGTCATCGGCAGAAAGAAGCACAAACGTCCAAGAGCCACACCCTTGAGTGTGACGAAGACCAAGTTCAAGGTGAGAAGCTGCCTTGGGCCCAAAACAGCATGGGTGATGCTGATGAAATGTTTCTTCCATTTCCCTTGACACATAATTTGGATGGCATGAGCCACACCCCTCATTCAGTGGTTATCTTGAGATCAAATTCAGTAATGCTGGTGTCGGTGTGTGGTTTATCTATCTAAGGAGCACTTGCTCACCCTGTGGCCTTTTGCAGGGTCACCGCAAAGGTGCAAATCCACTGAAGAACTTCCGCTGTGCTACTAAAAAGTCCAAGAGAGGCGCCAGTGAGGCGGGAAAATCCTAAACTCATAACCACCCACACAGCCATGCCAGCCAATCAGAGGAGCGGTTCCATGGATCGGTGCTCGGCTTCCTTGGACAGGGACTGAAATTCCAGGATGAGCTTCTTTTTTTTTTTGTATCGAAGGCCTGATGTCTAACATCTGCTCTGGGTAGAAGAGACTGCGGCCTTTGAAGTTGATAAATATGATTTAGCACGATGGGAATATCAATCCTTTTGCGCAGACATTTCATTTATAACTGACTGAATTACCCAATGTGAGGTGGAATTCTGTATCCCTCCAGCTACGTCAGGGCTGTTACTGGCAGATGGAGTCATGCTATTGGACTGTAGCTTCTAAAAGCTCAACTCAAGATTATGGGAGCCAAGCAGGAACCAGCATGTGGTTTGATTTCGGACACGCCGCCGCCGGCCATATGGGGTATGACATACCGTGACGAGATTTACGCCGCGCCTGGGCCGCTAACCCCCCCCCATAATTATGATGTATAACTATTTATCTGTACATTCTTTTTCTTTCATTTTGGAAAACAATATATAACTGGCCAAATAGTCACAGTTCAGAAGAGCCCTGAAGTTCACAGACTGTCTTTGCAAAGTCTAACGGAAATAAAAACATTTTCCTAGAGCTGGCTGCCGTTTCTCCTCCCGCGTTGTGCAGCATAAGCATCTTAGCACTGACTTTTCCGGAGCCCGGTTAGGGGTTACAGCACCACTGTCCAGCATACAATCAAACTAAGAGGAATATGTTCCATATCCTCACATCAACACGGTGATCAGTAGGGATTACGGCTGTATCCCGAGGGACTCACTGTTCATCTCGGCTTCGAAGCAGCACGAGTGAACCAATGTCTTTGTGGCGGCTGTATGACGAGCTCTTTTGCTCATATGGCCAGCAGGAGAGCACCCCCCCCCCCCCCCTCAGCCCACGTGACCCAGAGTCCACGTCAGGTCCGCTTAGAGGGCTGGGGATGAACGTCTACAGCAAATGCCCACCCTGGCTCCCCCTCAGCACAGCTGCTCCCTCTTTTCATGAATCTTCACCTTTTTCTTCTCTTTCCTAAAAAAAAAAAAACATGGAAACCAAAAGAACTAAATTTCAAGCCATTAAAAATGTGTAATATCAGAACATTTATAGACTGCTCATAATCCCAGTCACTGCCTTCTCTCATTATATAATGTTTGCTTTAACTTTGGGGTTACAGTTTGTGGGTGAGGGGGCTTGATCTTACTTTCTGGGAGGGGTCCCCATGCACTTCCACAGCACTGCATAGAGGGCCAGCAGGAAGCTGATGAACACGGCTGCGGCGATCCCACCTGCACCCATAAACGGCATCCCCATTAAACCCTTCTGCTCAGGGTACAGCTCTAATGCAGTTCTTTAAATGATAGAGGCCTTCAGCTATCAGGCACTATGATCAAATTTTAGGATTGTTAAGGGGGGGTATGAGTAATGATGGGCCTCTAAAAGCCACTAAGGTCCATTTTAAGAAATGCCTCTAATACCAAAGGTAAACATGTTACTAATTAGAACAGTTCTACTGACACACCCATAAGTGGCAGTAGAGAGGCAATCTGACAACTGGGTCTGGATTATAAAAAAAGGCTATATAAGGAAAATCTCGGGGGGGGGATCCAGACCGGCCGAGTGAAAAGCATAGAAAATCCTGCAGAAGATGGTAATAGAAGCCTCCGATAACAGAGTGCAAACTGAGCTATACAGGAATGTGGGAGTCAATGTTCACCAAGCCCGCAGAGCGGACCAGTCACTGTACTATAAAAGGGGGGGTGGGGGCTTAAAGATTACAGAAGAAAGGTCTAGCATCGGATTCTCAACACACCAACTGCCACTCGCCTCAGGAAATGTTAAAAGCAGTTTAAAAATAACCATATTCCATGAAAATGTGTCCCTTGATTTTTGATTATGCTGCTTTAACAGCTATATAAAAGGTGCCATGAAGAAAATACACGGCACAGTGCTGTTAAATATCCCGCAATATCAACTTAAACTCACATGCTAACCAAAGTATTATCTGTAACATTTCACAGCAGTGACACCGGAGGTTCAGAACAACACATTCAAAGTGACTCTGCATAGTTCTCAGAAAGGCAGAGCCCAGTGTGAACAGACCCTACGTGGGTAAAAACTAACACCAAATCTGGACATGATATTCTGCAAGTCGATTTAACCTTGAGCAGAAGTTCCAGCTTTTGTGTGATCAAGCACGTGGATAAGGAACAGAATGTGACCAAAGAATGACACTGCACACGTCAACTGAGTATAGCCCTAAGAGGCAAGGAGAGGAAGAGGGGAAACAAGAATGCGGTGTCTGTGTTTACAGCCTTTGCCCTCCTAGTCTGCTGAGAAAGTGTTATCATCTTACCCCAGATCGGCATCAAGCTACAGAATAAACATGGGAAAAATGTGCAGAGCAGAGCAGGGAGTCTTGCTATTTACCAGGGATGATGCCACTTCCCCAGTCCACTGGGGGTGCAGTTTGAAAAGGGTCCACTGTTGCCAGGGAACCTGGGAAAAACATATGAGAGGGTAATCGAAGGTGAGGTGACACCACTGAGGCGTCAACAGCAGGTCCTGAGAATGCTGGACATATATTCTGTTAAAAATACATATGGAATCATCACAGCTGTTACCACACCTACAGAGCAAGAGTTCTGCTTCAAATGGATTAGTGTGAGTCTCACAAATTATTTTATTTTTAGTCAATCATCTGAACGCCCCCCCCCCCCCATCCTAAAAAAAGCACTTGCCCTGACTTATGAGAATGCAGTGAGCACTGAAGAATTATGAGTCTTGAAAAGATCTTGTCTGAAGCACATAAGAGTAGAAATTGCGACAGGGCCCCTTTCCTCCATGCAGAACAAACAACAGTAAACTGACTATGTGTAGGTGTGTATCACTATGCTTTAATCAGCGTCTTCTTCCAGAGCAGGATGTGGAGGACATGAAAGTGCCGCAGAAAGAAATTTGCTTTTGAAGTAGTCATTTTTAATGTTACAGCCAGTAGAAGTCTGCCAACAATTCTGGCAAAAATACAGCCGAAAAGGACAATTACGTTTTTTAGGAACCTGGATTTATGACCGGACGATCAGCAGGTCAAAAACCACAAGGAAACCTGCTATTTTAACAGACAAATACTACAGAAAAGACTGCAACAGACTCATTTAAATGTCATACTCAATAAACAGACAAAGCTAAATGATGCAAGATGCTTTCCTTGAACATTCCAACCACTTAACTATAAGATTCAACCAACATTTATGGGCAGAACACCATATGGAACATGATTCTGCTAACCACTTTGACACAATGGTATTACATAAATAAATCGATTTTTCTAACCTTCTCCAACATCTAAAAATAACACAAAGCTTGCTACTGATAAGAGGACACAATAGGTTTCACTGTGTCATTATTTATTCAACAAAGTTAGCAAAAATGCAGAAGTCAAGGGGCTCCTAGCTGATCTACGGGAGGTGTGACCACCTCTATGAGAGAGGAATTCGGGGGGTGTGGAGTATTCAGGAACCAAGGAAACAAGGCATCAAAAATGATCCAAGAGAAGCTACTGCTGGTGCTCATTGGCTGGACATGGGCCTTATACTCCTAAGAATATTAAAAGAATATTAAAAACTGCTACCAGTACTTCCAGCACAGGGCTTCCTAGTGCTCCACATCAAGGTCCAACCCCAGACGAACAGTCTTTGCTCCAGTTATATGTGACTGATGAGCCCCACTTGTTAGCTAAACGGCTAACTGCTCATAGAAGTGACCAACTCAGAGTTGAAGAACGACCTATACAGATGCTCACCATTGCCATGTACTGCCGAGACAGGGGCTCCAGGTGACGGTAGGAACACCCCCTGAAAAGCAGGGACAGAGATAGGGTCAAAGGTCTCACCTGCAAAGTGGGAGGGGTCACATAGCTCTCCATTGGGAGCTAAAAACTGCAACTTCTCTGGAAACTCAGAGGGACCCATCCGGCAGATGAATGGACAGGACATGCATAAAAACTGGTATTTCCTTCATTCACAAGTGCACACTTGCTGGAGACTCATAATTCCTTCCATAGTGTAGGTCTCCAGTCAGACACAACCAGTGCAGCACATCTAGTGGAAAATGTGTTTATGACAGGAGAGGAACAATTTTTCCACAGATTTCTAGAGCCTTTCAACAGACATTACTACAGGCCTCCTACATGTTGACTGAAAATTTTCAGTAAACATTAACCAAGAATCCAATTAGGTGATGGAAAAAATGCAAATACTTTAAAGTCTGAAGATAACCTTGCATTTGGAGCCAGTACTTAAGTTTAAAAATTGCGCAATTTGTCAGTTTCCTCCGTTGCACATTAGACCATAATGACAATGTTTGTCAGTGGACGAGGATCCTGTGTAAAGTACTTTTAACTTGAGCATTGCAACTTGTGCCGGTGTTCTGTCGAGTTGAGCTGCTTTGTCGAGTTAGTGCTAATCGATAGCCCTAACCCTAACCCTTACCCTAACCCCCAAAAC
>JAODLD010000124.1:29806047-29822517 GCA_026781065.1 Mormyrops boulengeri
GTAAATTAGTTAGACAGGATCTACCTCTCCTAAATCCATGTTGGCTATCCCTCAGAATGTTATTAGAATCCAGGTAACCTACCATTTTCACTTGGATTATAGCTTCCATTAATTTCCCAGTAATGCTAGTTAAACTGATCGTTGCGTTTTTGATCGTTGCGGCTTAAAATGCTTGATTTTGCAGCAGCTTTTCCAAAAAGTTGCGGTGAAAGTTGCGATGTTTTGAGGCTCTATTTTTGTCTATGTCATTGCAAGAACAAATGAATTTACAAAAATAGTTGCAACTGTTTTGCAACATCGCAACTTCCGGGAGGGACTGAGTAATACTACATTTTTAAGTTAATTGTAAAATCTGAGCATCTATGTGTCCATTAAGATAACTGATATACCAGAAAACTATACAATTCACCAATAATGTGCATTTTAACCAATGCAAAATGTAATTATGAAAATTATCATTAAAAGAATACATGTTTATTTCAGTTCATTTATTTAGTTCTTACCTGGCCACAGCAGTAAATACATGTGCAATTTTCCAACAGGCAAAAAAAAAAACCTTATACAAACTCAGACGACCTAAAACAGTTCATGTCCTTTATTTAAACAAGATTGCAAGGTACATAAACAGCAATTAAGAAAAGGCAATACTAAAATAAAATTATCCAAAGATGTGTTTGAAAAAAATGGAAAGAAAAAGAAAAACTAAAATCGGACATGTATTAATGTTATTATACAAAGGATGGGGGGGAAAGGTACTGCCAAACCCAGGGTGCCACTTCGGTAGGGTGGCGTTTGACCATAAAGCAGAATTTGGCACGTCTCCACATGACTGCTTGGGGATACCCAAGGACCAGGCTGGTCACCAAACAATAAGCAGGCAGACAAATATAAGACCTGGGAGGAGGCCAGTTTGAGACATCGAGTCATGTGGATATAATATGATACACTACAGAATGAGCAGCTTCACACCGGGACCCATTACAAGGCCAAATAATTTCTGACAAGTAGTTTTCATTTTTAAGGAAATTTAATAGACACATTACATAGTTAATACCAAACATTACGTCGATCCTATAAAACAATTTAGAGATGTGAGTACAAATAAGGTAGTGCGTTACGTCACATTTCCATACAATTCCACTTTCAATGCTGCATTGAGCACAAGCCTGTAAATAAACCCAAATCGAGCTGGGAATGCCAAGTATATGCAGAAATTAGTCTGGGAAAACCACTAGATGTTATGTGAGTAGGGGGTCAAATATTTAATAGAAGCACAGTGGGCTAAAACAAAACCAGAGAAATATGAAAACAGAAATACTGCTCAAATACTAAAATTTGAACTTTTTTATGCATTTAACTTAACCTGAATGTATTTACGCATTTGCAAGCTATTTTTCAAGCCCTATGGCTGAAGCAAAACCCTGGGTATTTTGTCTAGAGGGTCAAATCCTGAAGTGAACACAAGAAACGCAAACACACACGCACAGGCCATATTGAATGGTATGGTCAGTTTTACCAACACAAAGAACACTGTCGCACAGGTCATTTTACAGCAGTGTCTAAGACAACCCCAAGACGCTTTTTTTTTTTTTTTTTTTAAACAGTATGTATAATATGTAAGGACACCAAGAGACTCACACACGCACACCAAATACTAGCACATTGAGCCAATGGGAAGATGACACTTGTATTAAAGGCATCAGATGCACGAAACATTTCCATAATCACTCTACAAACTATTTTAAAAAAAACTAGAAATGATGCATTTTCACCGTTCAAGGAGTGAATTTCAAATTGCCTTTATTTTTCCCGAAATTTGCATGGATTGATTGCCTTATTAATTTTGACCATTAAGACGCATCTCAAAAATAATATTTTTTCCCCTACAACACCGGCACCCCAAGTTGCTCCAAGAAGCAGCAAAGAATCATCTGAAATAATTAAGCCGAAATGCTGCACTCCACGTGAATGCCGGTGTGTGTGTGTGTATAATGTAGGTGGAATCGTGCTATATAGGAAAAAACAGGTTTTTCCTTTGATAATTTTTATACGGACATGAACAATACTGTTAACTGACGGATACATCCCTTTATCAAGGGTCCACATTTAACAATATTTGCAAAAATGCCAATGTAGATGACTTTTCAAAGTGTCCTGATTTTATCATTAATATTTGTCTACTAGGATAAACTAAACCGATTGAAAATGAGGTTTAAAATTCCTCCATGTCTAATGACAAAATTCTGTTCTTTATTCGTCAGTGGAAACAATCCATCCATCCATATTGGAGCAGCTCTTACGACGGCCTGGGCAAACGCATCGAAGGTTGAACATTTTGCTAAAATGAAGCAATTTTCCCTTAAACTGGCACTTAGGAAACCTGATGGTTTCACTGCTCATCATTAAGCTCCACTGAGCTGTTGATGGAATCAGTACCGTGATTTTGGTGAATCATGACTGTTCTGTATTCGTCGATTTGCTGGTTATATATAAACTAAGTTGTTTAACCATCAATAAGCAGTCTACAGTTAATCAGTAAGTACAACATTTAGATAAGCTCACTAATGTTACTTATTACAAGTTAAAAATCCTAAATTTGATTAACCACAATTTTCAGTAAATGTAATATCCATCTGTTTCACAACAGCTCAATCAAGCATCAAGATGTTCTTACCAATAATAATAATAATTGTGGAACAGGTCAATATGCATACTGTTCTGCACTATTTCCACCTGTTCTACCATATGCAGAAGCTTGGAGTGTTGGTGCCAAGTTGTGAGAAAGCACAGAGTCACCCATCATAGCCCAGTGCTCAGCAAAAGTGCCCATGAAAACCAACTTTTCAGATGTTTCAAAAACCTGGTGTTAGTCATGGTTCACAGAAGCCCACCATATCTTCTCAGCGTAGAGCCCAAACGCCACCCAAGGTTGCCCCGTTTCTCAAAAAGCTCTAAGCTTTAGCCCCTTGCCTAGTTTTGGACGCTGTTAGCTATACTGATACTGAATACCTGGTAGATGTTTAAAGCTATGACATGGTGCAGAGGTCCAAACATCAAAATATATGTGCTGGACAGCAATATAGGGACAGAACTAGGGAGACATTGCCATCTGGTGGCAAAGTCAGTTGAGGCAGCTCGCGCTTCTACAGCAGCAGCTTGCAAGCATAAACCACTGTCAGAAGTGTGCTTTCTCCACATTAAGGACCAACGTTTGCATCTGAAGGACCACAGTTTCCTATGCTTGAAAGCAGCACCATTTTTTAAATGAATGCCTATCCAATATTCAGAATAATTAAGGCCAGAAAAACCCGAACAAGGCTAGTTTGCTTTTTATAAACCATTGAATGACACAATCACATTAACACCCAACCCAGTCAACAGACATTGTGGAAAGAAACGAGAGGAGAGAGAAGGGGGAGAAAAAGACTCGTTTACAGCACATATTCGCTCAAGCAGCTTTGCACCAAACCAATTCTGAAGCAAAGCACACGCATGATATCTGAGTCAGGCCCACCTCTAAGACTCTTAGCCTTACTTATGGGTTTGAATTTGTGCCTCTTGCCCCCACCCTCTGTGCCCCACCCCCCCTCACCCTCACCCAGGACTTCAGATATAGATTTTTCCCACCAGTCCACTGCTAAGTCCCAGACTGGCTGCTTTATGAGCCCCAGGAACTGGCTGCAAGTTGCCAGGACCTTTGCGGTAACTGTGATATCTGTGTGGAAAGGGGAGGAGGGGCAGGGCCTAGCGAGACTGTCCATCTCCATCACATCACCTCGCAGCAGGAGTTCTGCTTCCGTGCCTGATGGACACACGCACAAACACAGTTAAACAATGGTCTAACAGTACATCTCGAAGTCACAAGTCAAAAACAACTGGACCTGCTGTCTACACATTATTTAATATATTGCTAAATATCAGAAAAAATATCCATTTCAAAGATACAAAAGAAGTATCCGGTCCTGGAACAGAAACCAACAACCCTTACCCTGCAGTAATGTATAACTGTTCAGGTGAAAAATAAAAGCCCCACCCTCACCAGAACCTTCAAGAGTGTGATCCAATGCCAGCCCTCCTCACTTACAGTCTTGTAGAAGGCTTTGGACTGCGTGCCGAGATGCTCTGACTTCTGCACTAGGTCATCCAGCTTCTCCCCTCGCTCCAGGAGTGACTCCATCGTGTTGTGCTGAGGAGAGAGACACGCGGCACTGTAAGAAAGGAGGGAATATGGATGGGTAGGAAGGATGGAAGGGAGAGAAGTGGGTGGAAAGAAAGAAAGAAAGAAAGAAAGAAAGAAAGAGAAAGAACAGGTGGCAGCCAGACATTATTCATGCACACATACAGGTACAATTAGATGTGGAAACGCACCAAAATGATTTTGGTCTCATCCAGCTCCGCCTGCACTTTGGTCATAGCGTCAGCCTCTCGAGGATTCTGGGACAATTGGATAATTTAACAGATTAACAACCACAAAAGAGAAAATGGACACGAAACACATTGCTTGGCACTGCCGCCAAGCAACAACCACCCAGAAAGAAGAGGCTATGAAGTCAGTTGACTGGACGAGGCTCTGAAACAGTACAGGGGGTCCCCCATTCCCCGCCCTCCCCGTTCACCTGGTACTTGGCGAGGTAGCTGTCCAAGGCCGTGTAGCTGATGGTGGCTGGAGAACCAGATGGCCAGTCTATGCTGTCCACCTGCCTGGAAAACTCATCCAGCACCTGTGAAAGTTAACAAAGGAACAGACCGGGCCTCACAAACAGCACCCGCTTTTGGCCAATAGAGCTTTACTGACCTGGTAGCGAAGGCAATTTAAAACAGCAGAATACTAATAAGATAGACAGGCAAATGTAATGGCACATAATAAAAAATATATATTATTAATACTGTTGTTAATAACAACAATAATAATATGAAGACAGTGTGATAACAATCACTGCTACATCTAAGAATGCCATTTAGCTGTGGACGCGCACCTTATCCAGCAATGTGAAGCACACCCGCGACGGATATTCACTGTCCGAAATCACGACACCACTGAGGGAGTCATTCCTGACGTACACATGGCACAGGTACTCTGGCAGAAGAAAACGACAGTCAAAAGCTTATAGGGTTATACTCACTACCCTCACCGAAAGGTGGGTCGTAGCTGCCCTAAACAGGTAAGTAGGGTTTACAGCAAAGACCAAAAAAGGGATCATTTTTATTCTACAAACAGAATATGCCATTTTCTCAGTTATGGGAGAAAGTTGACAATAATGTATCTAAAGCCATTTAGTCTAAAGGCCAGGCAGAGAAACCCTATAATCTAAATCAGAATCACTACTTGTAGCCCAAATTCTAAGCACTGCCAAGTGACAGCCATGGATTAATGTCACCCAAAGCACGGACGGTACCATTCATTAAATGTGGAAACACCAAAGCCACACGGAGACAAGCTATAGTCAAGAGCTGTAATTTAGTCCCTCCACTTCCAGTGATCATAAAGAAAACAACTCTGAAACCTAGATTATTGTCTCAAAGTACTGAGTACAGACGTAAAAAAGATGTTATTTTAGGCCCTTTCCCATGATCCAAACATTTTCTTCTTTGAGGGAATCTCCCTCCATCTCTCACCAGAGAAAATCACCCCAAATCCTGAACAAATAAACGGATGTGTTTTGCTTTATTATTATTATTATTATTATTATTATTATCATTATTATTATGAACTAAACAAAAAGGTGTGTGTATTTGGGGGATGTTCCCGCAGCACCTGCTTTTAAGACCATACGCATCTTTGTGGTAACATTTTCCATGAAGAAGGATGACACCCCATCCCCTACCTTGCTCCTTGATGGAGGAGCGTGTCCCGGTCGAGGAGCGTTCCACGATGAGGGCACTTGTGAACGTCATGAACTCCTGCACGCTGAAAAGCACATTCGCCGCACATATGAATGAAGCAACCTGCTCTTGTCAGGGAACAGACTTATCAACTTAATGCTTCATGTTTAATGGATAAGAGTAGCTGATAGAAACAGTAGGGCTGCTGTCACATACACAGCTAGTGTCTGGCCTATACCTTCCCATTTTCAGCTACAATAACAAAAGAGGGAACGCAGAATACAGGCACTTGGAAAATCACCCAACAGATAGATGTTTATAAATGACTTAAGTTCATCAGTCCTAAAACCATACAATACAGAGTCAGAATAATTTATTAAGGCTGTTTTATAGATAACAACACAGATAAGACAGCATGGACTGTACCACCTACCTCGACCTTTGGAAAAAGCTGAAGGAAGACAGATCATACGCAGCTTTGAGCAAGTTCGATTTATTAATTCCTTTGTAAAGGACACTCAGGCTGTACAGCTTCATGTTGACTCTGCTTGTGCCCCCGGGGAGCCCCTGCATCAACAAAATGATTCTCAGACCAAGTGTCGCCTGTCCACATGCAGCAGTGACTCGCGATCGCTAAAATGTCCCCCATTAGCAAAACGACCAAAATAAAATCACACTCGCAAAATCATTTATATTAAATTGTTGATTATTTCCTAACTAGTGACTCTCAAGAAGCACAATTGAACTTCAGAGCTGGATAAATGTGGGTCCTCTAGTTCCCAATCTTACCATAACTAGCATCACCCTTGATTATTACTACAAATTTATATGAAGGGAACGAGAAAACCGAAACGGATCAATGAACTTTTTAAATATACATCAGCGATAATAATAGCTTCGTGATCATCAGTCACATGTGTCAGTAACACTGACGAACGAAAGCGAAATAAGTATTCAGGACAGATTAAGAACAGCTAAATTAGATAAAATGCAAATTACATTATGTATGTAAGCCAACAGAACAACAGTTCTGGGAAGACGTTTAAAGCTGCAGGTTTCCTTCAAAAATACAACAACGTTACGCCCATACTTAGATCAGTGGTCTGCCAACCGCATTGTTAAAAAGGCCAGCTAAAGCAGGTCGCTAGTCCTTAGTACGGCATTAACCAAATCTGCCTGAACTGTGTTTTTTTTCTGCTATTAAGATATCAGTACAGCTGGTCGCCCCAAATCCTAGCTACCTTTTTCTCACGCCTTCAGCAGTCAACTCCGAAACTGAGAGGAACAGATTAAATACTTGATATTCGTGCGAGGACACTTCAGCAACAAAAAAGCAAATACACATACAGAAGCGCTGCGGTAGAAATAAACAATTCAACTGACAATTACTCCAATAACTCACTAAAGGTCCAAAGACAGTCAATCGGTTTGGAAACAGAAACTCCCTTCTTTTCCTTTTCTGCCGGACCACGTCAAAAGCGGAAAAAGCCCCCCCGCCAAAGATTCCGACCAACAACACAGACACGCGTCAATAGTTCCGGACAGTTTAAGAGTTGTCCTTACAAAATGAACGATTAATACTAACATTACTCATGGTATATGAATCAGTAGTTTATATGTTTTATGTAATAACATTATTGTCATTGCTGCTACTTATTCTCATTTATTATTAATTTATTCATAACGTAGACCTGTTATTATCTAACAGGTCTTTCTAACGGCAGCTTTCAGGTTATAGTCTCGTTTAGTACGTTAACAGTAAGCCTTCACAAATATAAACGAATTTGAACGCGTATATTCATATATAAGCTGAACTAAAAGGTTTTTAAAAGAAACGTTGTTCTAGCAATAAATACAATCATTTTATTGGATTCTAGAGATTCCTACGCATTCATTTGTCTTTATATGTAAAATTAACTTAAATTTCGAATGGAATAATGCTTAATACTGTGACAGTGACTTAAAAAGAAATTTTGCCATTAAAGTTTGTAACTGATTCAGATCGATGTTTTGATATGAATATCCATTTAAATTTGAACAAACTGTTTTAGATCTGTTTTTGTCATGAAAAAAGATGTCAGTTCATATCTGCTTTTTAATTTTTTTGCGCAACGTCTTATCATTATTATGTCTCTTTCAAAATTTCTTAAAAAACTGTTTTAGATCTGTTTTTGTCATGAAAAAAAGATGTCAGTTCATATCTGCTTTTTAATTTTTTTGCGCCTTATCATTATTATGTCTCTTTCAAAATTTCTTTCGTTCTGTTTTACTATTTATTGCGTTATCATTATCCGAAGGCAGTGAATCCTGAGTTTCCATGCTAACGGCTTGGGGAGTTTATCCCTGACAGACCGTACGCAGGTTGCTATAGTAATGGGTTGTAATGTCCAAGCAAATAGTGAAACCTTTGTTTATTCGCACGGCCAAAGGCTAAGTAAACAATCTTTCAAAACCAGTCAAATTGTCTTGTATCACTTGCGTGGAGACGTGCATACACACATTTAAATGCGGAGGACTAGTAAGTAAATCGAGATGAAACTAGAAACTGGAACTGCAGATAATATGAAACAGAATTTCGGGGTCATTTTTCATTTCTCCCTTAATAAAATTATTCTGCACAGCGTGAACCAATAACTTTACCTATTCATTTGGTTTTAACACGCTTTGTTCCGTTTGGTATATTGGGTCATGGTATTATCTAATTTTGAAGTAGCTAAATTAACTAAATTAACATGGGCCGCCACGCAAACTTGCGCCTCACCGAGTACTCTAACTGAGTTAAATCAACCGTGATAATCGTCCACTTAGAGGCACTTGGCACACATCCGGGTTACCTCAGTGTTTGGGTTTACATAAATAATGAGCGAACTTGGGATTTTCCACCAGTGTACGCGACTACCAGTAACTGATTCCCTTCCACGAGTTTCATAAACCTTGATTTAAATTTTTAGGATTGTGAAACAAATGCAATGAGTTATAATAAACGTAAGCCTATTAAGGGTGAGAATTAGTGTGAATGCAGACTTTACGAATGTCTAAATCCATGTGATCACACATATTATTCAGGAAAAAATATATTATACTTAATTAATAATTGAAGATTTTATTACGGTTTTGCATGTACACAGCAATCTGAGACCATCTAGCCATTACTGTAGTATTTGTAACGCTTAGTCTGCAACTTTATATCAAATTCTGTCGAGTGACCTTGTCGCTGAACATTTTTTCCCCTGATAAAAGTATTGTATAATTTAAAAGTAAATAAAATAGAACAAAGGTGCACGTCAAGCAACGTGGAAAAAATAGAAAGATCACGAGATGAAAATGATTATATAAAAAGTTCTCCGCGCTTCTTACCAGAAGCCAGCGAATCCTTACATTCACTGTGCTGTGAAGCAGCAGAATAGCAGCTAATTAATTACCACAGTCTGCCATGTTGTCATATCTGTGGCTCCTAATGCTAATATTTTTAAGTTGCTAATCGCATTTTATTTGTATCATTCGTGCTGAATGACACCTTCACAAACACCTGGTGACCAGGTCTCTACCCATGGGGCCTGGCCGGGCAGACCCAAAATATTATGTGGTTTCTGCCACCTGTGGGCCCACCACCTACAGGGCAGGCCGTGGGGGGACATGTGCATTATAGATCGGGAGGCATTTGAGGGCAGGGGCCATGGTGGACCAATCATCAGCTACTACATCTGTTCAATGTACTGCCTGGTCTCTGGAACCACGGTCCCGGAGAAGCTGGACTCCATTCTTCTCTGGTATTAAACTTGGTGAGAGGCGCCGTGTGGGTCTACTCATAGGCCACCAGTTCGGTGCCAGTACATTGCAGTTCACCCCAGTGAATGAGAGGGTCGCCTCCCTTTGACTTCAGGGGATAGGCACTGATTGTTGTATCTATTCTATGGTTCCTCTTAGAAAATAAAATAATCCATATTTCATTTTTATTATTTTGATGTGGGGTGGCCACATATTCTCTTGGGATGGGCTTGGCCACCACTGGCCACCTCTTAGATCCACCCCTGGATGGAGTCCTGGAAGGTGCCCCTCTGGGGACTCTGTTGTTCTACCGGGGGACTTCAACACCCATGTGTGTAATGACAGTAAAACCTGGAAGGGTGTGATTGGGAGAAATGGCCTACCTGATCTGAACCCAAGCGGTGATCTCTTATTGGACTTCTTGCTAACCACAGTCTGTCCATAATGAACACCATGTTCAAACGTAAGTGCACCTGGTACCAGAGCACCCTAGGATGCAGAACAAGATGGTAAGATCATGTAGATGTGTCATGTAGGGGCAGAATGGGCAATGATCCCCTGGGCAGCTTACAGACAAGGGAGGTCATTGCAAACCAGACTTGGAAGAACAAAAGGGACCACAGGCGGGCTAAACGAAGACAGGTAGACACTAAAAGGATAAACCAAACACAGGGAAATGTCGCTGCAACATGCAGACTCACAACAGGCTACTTATCAGGGAAGCAGCCAGCAGAAGCACTAGCAAAGACTGACACCTGGAATGAGGTCTTCAGCAAGCAACAGGTGCAGGCTATTAGTGATCACACACTTGGGACTAGAAGCTACAGGGAACAGGTTAATGAGATTTATTTTTATCTACCTGTTCAAAAGGATTGTTTCAGAAATACTTGAAGCCTGGGTGTGCATTCATGTAAATGATCAAGATATATTACAAAAAAAATAACAAATTACGTATGACAGTATATAAAATGTGTTACTCATTTGTCTGCTTGTGGTTGTGGGGGTGTTTCTGAAAGTTGTAGTGCCAGGTAATTAGTCTGGAGCACATTGTCGGCCATAGCCGAGCACAGATGTTGAAATCAATATATTTTTAAATAATGAAATATATGGAGAAAATAATATATGTTGAACACTAGTTTTCACTTTTAACTTCTCACCACATCACCTCAGGTTTTACAGGACAGGACATTGACCAGAACAAACAGAGTAATTGCTTTTGATCAAGGTCAAAGACTGAAGCCACTATTGAGGAGTTTATTGAATCTTTTGATCTGAAACTGCTAAAGACGAACACCATTTTAAGAGGAAAACAAAAAGCCACAGAACTTTCTGCCGGACATGAAATGTAAATTAAATTGCCTTTTCTCTCCCACTTTGGTGTTATTCATCACTGATGTAAATCCGTAACTCACGCACACACTCTACTAAAGATTTATTATGTCAATTTACTGGCTAGACTTAATCAGATGTATTTTGCAACATACTTTCTTGCATATTTTGTCTGTGAAGCTTTTTTACGATCTTTTCGATTTATATGCATTAAGGACACCTCCTTAAGAATAACTTGCATCAGCATATTAGCTATTATTGATCATGTACACACGTTTTGTATTACGCACATGTATAAGCAATTGTTTTGGTATAACACATTTATTACTTTTCATATAATGCACTTTTTTAGCAAATGGGTCGCCAATAAGTTTTAAAGGAATTTTTAAAATGGCGGCATATTTCTGCGTTCAGTGACCCATTTGGGTCATTTTTTTGTACACTTTTGAAACATTTTCGTAACAGTGCACCAAAAATAGAATCAGGTTTGGGGTTAGGGTCAGGAATGATTGATAAGATAAATGAACTTTCTAAAAATAACTCTGTCTTGGCAGCATGTCCTGACTCTGTGGCAATCTGACCCCAGATCAGAGGCTCACCCAGTATGATAAGGCACGGCCTTGACTGCAGGGCTATGGTGTGGTGAGTGGGCTTGGCTAAACGAGTGTGATGTAGGTGTGCCTTCGTGTGCCTGAATATTACTGGAAGCCTGGCCCCTCCTCCCATCGTCCAAGCAGAATAAAATGTTGGGAGCCCACAGCCACACGGTACCATCGGCCCTGTCAGCGCTCAAACAGCTCTACTTACTCTCCGGCACATTCTTCACTGTGACCATGCCTTGCGCCCGTTCCTGCCGCCCTCAGCGGATGAGGCTGGCCCGCCGCCGCAGCTCCTTGGTGGAGAGAGTCCTCATGGTAAGGCGGAGTCTGTCTTTACGGTTCACCGTCAGTTGGTCACAGGAAAATGTGCCCCTGACACAACACCATGGACGAGACCGATCTGAGCTAAGTAGCTAAGTCAACCTGATGGAATTTTTAGTGCAGGAACGTTAGTTCTGATATATCTCTGAATTTGCTTTTTTTTTTGGAATAAGTTGGCTGATGAATGTTTGTCCATCCTTTCACCCATCTTCCATACCCACTTAATGATATAAAGATAACATAAAGGGATTCAAAGTGTATTTATAGCAGAAACAATAGAAAAACTGTTGTGAGGAAAGAATGTTTAATGAAAACCCCTCCACCCCTGGCTGCCCCAGGTGGATCAGATACTGTCCGAGTTCAACCTGGAGAAGGCCAATCTGGAGGAGGTCATGCGTCGACTGCAGCGAGAGATGGAGCGGGGGCTGCGCTTGGAGACCCACCAGGAGGCCAGCGTCAAAATGCTTCCCACCTACGTGCGCTCCACCCCCGAGGGCTCAGGTACGTATCACCCCCCTACCAGCCCCTCAGGGCCACAGTATGGCCACAGGAGGTACAGGAGTACTGAACCTGCATTATCAATGTCACTGACTGTGTGGTGTTCCTCACAGAGGTGGGAGATTTTCTGGCCCTGGACCTGGGGGGGACAAACTTTCGGGTGATGCTGGTGAAAGTTGGGGAGGATGAGGAGACTGGCTGGAAGCTGGAGACCAAGCAACAGATGTACTCAATCCCGGAGGACGCAATGACCGGCACAGCAGAAATGGTGTGGGTCGGGCCAGAGCGAGCCAGTCTGAAAGGCACCGTTACTTCTCAGTGCTGGTTGTTGACCTTCTGTCTCTCTTATTCCCTCCCTGCCACCCTGTGAAGCTCTTTGACTACATTGCTGAACGCATCTCTGACTTCTTGGCTAAACACCAGCTGAAGCACAAGAAGCTACCCCTTGGCTTCACCTTCTCCTTCCCTGTGCGGCATGAAGACATCGACAAGGTGAGGGGTGCGGTGGCGGCTTGCCGTGCGGACACTCTGAGAAACATGAGCCGTGGCCGTGACGTATCCCCTGCTCCCTTCTCCCAACCTTTATCCAGGGAATCTTGCTGAACTGGACCAAGGGTTTCAAAGCCTCAGGAGCAGAGGGCAACAACGTAGTGGGACTTCTCCGGGATGCAATCAAAAGGAGAGGGGTGAGTCCGCTAGTCCTGATCAGCTGATGTATGTAGTTAAACTTAGCATACTCAACTGGAATGTTTAAAATACATCCATCCATCCTGCACCAACAGCTTATCCTCTTAGATATACTGAGTGACTGAAATCTGTTTTTCTCAGGACTTTGAGATGGACGTGGTCGCCATGGTGAATGATACCGTAGCAACCATGATCTCCTGTTACTACGAGAACCGCAACTGCGAAGTTGGCATGATTGTAGGTAAGTGGCTGATCTTGGAGCATGCCCTGGGGCATCATGGGAAATTGCTTCACCCAACATTCTTGTTAAGTGCCGATTGGCTGACGTTCTCCTAGGGACCGGCTGTAATGCATGCTACATGGAAGAGATGAACTTGGTGGAGCTGGTGGAGGGTGATGAGGGCCGCATGTGTGTGAACACCGAGTGGGGAGCGTTTGGGGACAACGGCGAGCTGGAGGAGTTTCGCCTGGAGTACGACCGCAAGGCAGACGAAATGTCCCTCAATCCTGGCCAGCAGCTGTAAGTCACTCCCATTGCATTCCTGGGCTACTTGTTCTCCACTTTCTTATTTTATATCTTCTGACATGTCCATGCACATTTCCATTGGTTTCTCCCAACACACAAACCCACATACATCTTACATTCTTTTCATCCAAAACACATGGATGGAACATGGATGTTCATCACACAAAGGACAGAGACCATTGGACATTTAGCACTGACAGCCTTGCGTTCTGCAAGTTCAGTGCACATTAATCCATGTTAAAACGCATGATCTCCAGTTCAACTTCACGCAAACAGGCTTCAGGGTGCAATTAGGGGACAGGAAGCCATGTGTTTTGTATTCCTAAGAAGATCAAACCTTTGTCCAGAGGTGTCCATCAGGCTAACTCACCTCAGCTGATCCTTCCCTCTGTTGGCTCTTGCATTGTTTCCTGGCAGCCAGGTTGTTTTTTATGACGTCCTGTCAGTAGGCTGCCATAAAGCCCCCATCAATCTGGCTCGCGGACCGCAGACCTACGGGCCGCGACGCTAATGGATGTTTGCTAAGCACCATAATAGCGGCCAGGGTGGCATATGGCGAAGGCGGTGTGTTTGACGCATCGCTTCTCACCTTGTGACGCAACTCCTCACCCGCAGCTTCGAGAAGATCATCAGCGGGAAGTACATGGGTGAGCTGGTGCGCCTGGTGCTGCTGAAGCTGGTCAACGAGGACCTGCTCTTTCACGGCGAGGCCCCTGAACAGCTGAGGACCAAGGGCAGCTTCGAGACCCGTTTCGTGTCACAGATCGAGAGGTAAGCCAAGACGGGGCCACCCAGTAGACCTCCAGGACTGAAGCGGAGCAGGGTCCTCACGGCCAAACCTCCGTTCATTGTAGCTCCTCCGTTTCCATTGGACTGTGTTCACCTTGATGCCTGTAAGAGAAATTTCACTCACTGACATCACCAAGAGATTTTTTTCTGGGCTGTCAATTTATATCGGAAGTAGAACTCATGGACTTAAAAAATGTTTGTGTTTTATGATCTCTGTACATTTCTGGCATGTCCTGCTTTAAACGAAAATGCAGGTGTTTTGATACCCTGTTCCAGATTCCTGTTTGTCTCACTCTGTTTTCTTTTATTGGTTTCATTGTTAAAGGTCTACACCAGTGTTTCTCAACCCAGTTCCCAGGGACCCCAGTACAATCCACATTTTTGTTCCCTCACAGCTCCCAGCCAATCAAGAACACCAAATACTTGACACTGGTGTCTTGGGAGGTGGGAGGGTGCAAAAATGGTGGACTGTCTGGGGGTCTCCAGGGACAGAGTGGAGAAGCATTGATCTAGATAATGGAATTGTATTAAACGTATTACTTATGAAAACAAAAAGAAAGCAAAACAATCTTTATTAATTTTGTTTATCTGTGTATTATCCCTTTTAACAAGAAGCCTTAATTGAAAATAGTTATATAAACTATTCTACATTAAACAATAATTTATTATAGATGTACTATTACATAGGCTCCGGCCTCCCTGCAACCCAATGGGATAAGCGGTTTGGAAAATGGATGGATGTACTATTATCATGTACCATGCATCCAATAATTACATTACATTGTTTAATTATAAGAAGTGTTTGCTCTCTTGACAGTGACTGTGGTGACAGGAAGCAGATATACAACGTCCTGACGACGCTGGGACTGATGCCTTCTGAGCTGGACTGTGACATTGTGCGACTGGCGTGCGAGCGTGTCTCCACACGGTCCGCTCACATGTGCGCAGCTGGGCTTGCCGGCATCATCAACCGCATGCGGGAAAGCCGCTGCCAGGAGTTGCTGGAGATCACCGTGGGCATCGACGGCTCCGTCTACAAACTGCACCCGAGGTAAGCATGGCAGCAAAAAGCCATGCATCACTGGTTTTTGATGGAGGATTGTTTTTAGCCATGCATTTTGGCGATAACATCAATAATTTTCTCCTTTAAGCTCCCCCAAATGTTTTCTTTCCGATCCTGATGTGAAATTCCCTCCTCAGTTTTCAGGAAAAGTTTCATGCAGTTGTCCGGGAACTGACACCTGGGTGCGACATCACCTTCATCCAATCAGAAGAAGGGAGCGGACGAGGGGCGGCGCTAATCTCTGCAGTGGCTTCCAAGATGGCAGCCACGTGATGCGCTGCCAAAAGGGTGTCTTTCAGCTTCCTGCCACTTGGGGGTGGAAGAGGACTATGATTTTACTGACTATGTAATGGATTGCGCCTCACTATTGTCCAGCGGGGCGGTTACTGTGCGGGAGGATTTAGCTCGTCGTGGGAAGGAATTCTCTTTGCTGACCCTCAATTTATATAAGAAGATACGGAAGAGGATCATAATGTGATGTTTTTCAGGCACAGAATCTTGCGACCATGTCCTTCTATGTAGCTCCAGACACAGTCCTTAATGCAGCAGAACACTGTTATTTATTGTTTATTTAACTTCTTGAATGTTTTCTACATGTTGTGTACCTGCTAAAGTTGTCAGTTCTACTAATTATTGTTAACTCTGCCTTTGCAGGAAAAGCCGGCAAGATATTGTACGGTACTGTATTTGAAGCGTAACCCTTCTGTGTTAGATAGATTACGTAATCTTACTGGAATTCAGTAAATACGATTTGT
Source organism: Mormyrops boulengeri (assembly GCA_026781065.1). Lineage (NCBI taxonomy): Eukaryota > Metazoa > Chordata > Actinopteri > Osteoglossiformes > Mormyridae > Mormyrops > Mormyrops boulengeri. Next base: position 29,822,206 of record JAODLD010000124.1, read on the forward strand.
TTATCAAACAGGATATGGCATTTCATCAATCTGAATCCACAAAAAATGGTTGTTATATTTTGTAATATATGGTCTATGATCTTGAAGTATTGTAGGACCAGCATTTGAGAATGATGTTTTGTAAATAAGTTTGTGAAACTGGATTAAATATTGACAATAAACACATCCTGTTTCAGAATTCTTCATTTTCATCCTTTCCCAAGACTCACTACTCAGTTTGGTTGCCTGTGAGTTTCCATCTTGTCTTTGTTTCGTTCCTCTCCTCCATTTTGTTAAACCCGTCTTCACCCCCTCGGTCCCCATTTCGCCCCC
>JAODLD010000124.1:29822527-29841754 GCA_026781065.1 Mormyrops boulengeri
CCCGTGTTTTTTTTCGTTCCCCCCCCCCCTTTTGGCAAACCCCGCCTCCCCCCCCCCGGCCCCCCTTGGCCCCCCCCCCCCCCCCCAGGTACCTTTAATTGCAGGGCAATGGGGGGTGGAGGGGGTCCTTCAAATCAGCCTTCCATTTACTCACAGCTGAGCTTGTTCTTTGGAGAAATCTATGAATGTAGACTGTTATTTTGGTCCTTTCCAGTGTCACTACAGTGTAACAATACTAACATTTTTTTTCAGTTATTTCATGTATCCAATAAACTGTGTATGTAATAAGCAAATAATTAGCACAAGAGAAGATAGCATTTCAATAACAACAACCAGTCTGTGCATTAAACACATAAATCACACATCTTCTTAGCTGTTGTTTCAGATTCCAGGAAATGTGACTATAACAGGGTGGGGCGGTTTGAGCCACCCAATAAAAACACACCAACCAACAAATCCAAAATGTAACATTTGTCTCAGTACTTTAATGAGTGTTTCAGAAAACCACCAATAAAAAAGTAAGGCATGCTCATCATTGGATTCATCTCATTTTTCCACACTGCTCTGGTGTGAAAATGACATAAGTGAGATACCACCCTTACCACTGCAATTTTTTACTACCACTCTGTCTGGCTTTGGGAAAGCATCAGATAAGAAGGCAGGGTTATTGTGAAGCAAAGAAGAAACTTCTGTTTTGGATTTGTGACAAGCTCTAGTATTGGTTGAATGCAGCATTTCCATTCAGGTTAGTCTCCTGTAATCAGTTTTACTGGTTTGTACATATTTTTGTTTTTTAGGTATAGTCATGGTTTGGGCCTGAAAAAAACCTTTTTGTATTTACATCCTGGAGAGGATGAGCTATTATCTATCCTCTGAAGCTGCACTGAACAGGCACACACTCCTCTGCTCAGCAGACTGCGTGTCCTGTTGCTGGGGGGCTTTCAAAGATGCTCCTCTACATGTGTGGGTATGAAAACGGCCAAGGGAGAAGCATTATGGATGTTTCTGTATTCCCAGTTGGACATTCAGCTAAGTTTCTTTCACATACACACACATTATATATGTAGTATATTATCATATTAATTAAATCCTCCTTCTGTTTTCCAAGAATGTCCCCTGACACAATAACTTTTAGGAGTGTAGGGCTAATGACTGTGGGTCTGAGGGGGTGAATCTGTATTTGTTAAGTATTTAGGATATTGTGTCATTGGATTGTATGTTTTTTTGGTGTTTTGAGGCATTTTTGATTCATAGGGGTCTCAGCTAACCCCACTGTGACTGTAGCCGATTTCAGTAATCGTCTATGATATACTCAAAGTTGTAGTCCTGTGTCGGCCATGTGTCCTGAAGCTGTTCACTAAGGGCAGTGACGGACGGGTAGGTGGTGTCGCTCAGGAGTTCGAAAGTGGTGGTGGGAGACAGGGTGGTGGTTGGGGGCAGGGTGGTTGTTGGGGGCAGGGTGGTGGTGGGGGGAAGAGTGGTGGACATGTTTGCCCTTAACCTCTGCTGCCGCAGCTTCTGCAGCTGGATCAACCTCAAGCGCCGCAGCTGGGGGTTCCGGACACCGCCGGTAACGCCTCTCCCCACGCCGCCGGTAACGCCTCTCCCCACGCCGCCGGTGACGCCACTCCCCACACCGCCGGTAACGCCTCTCCCCACACTGCCCGTAACGCCTCTCCCCACGCCATTCCCAACTCCTCTCTCAACACCATTCCCAATGCCTCTCCTGACATCGCCCTCAACACCGCTCCCGACGCCTCTCCTGATGCCGCTCCCGATCCCCCTCCCAACGCCGTTTCCTGACGGAGCGGCCGGCTTGCCGGCTCCCTGAAGCACGCGAACGGGCCGGTTCCGGTTGATTGCTATGATCTCCCGGATGCGATCCCAGTTGGATTTTCTCAATGTGAAGGTGCATGTGGTGGCACCCTGGTCATAGCCCACCAGGCAGAGCCGCGACTGAGGAGTGAACCCATCCGCCCTGGCGGTCACCCGGTACTCGCCGGGATTCAGCAGCCTCCAGTAGTCTCCCGTTGCCGCTGTTTACATGAAGAATCATTAAAAGCCAAATTACAGTAAACAACAAAAAAAAATGGCAAAATAAATGTATTCTGAATTACAAACTCTTACAATGAGTCAAGAAAATTAATCTATGGATGACTGATATGCAGACAGATCTGGGAGATCTTCCGAAGAATCAATTAACTATTTACTCTTGATTAACTAATAAACAAATGAAGTAAAGTGTCTCAAACACAAAACAATATTCAGTTAAGAATCATATATACAGCATGTTTTTCTTCCCCATTTTTATATTTGAATGCAGGTTACAGTCCAATCCATTCATTAACGTGTATGTAAAACAAGTCCTAAAAGTGTGTGTATGAATCGCTGGTACCTACAGGCAAATTGGCATGTATTACTTGTACGATTGAACAGCCGGAGAAAACGAACGCTGATAAATCGCATGCATTGTAAATGTGACTGCGCGTGCACGGCAAGACTAAATAAAGAAAAGTCCTCAATAAACCATATATGGAATATACTTCCGCATTAATACATGTCAAACCGAACAATAAGAGAACGTATTGCAGAATTGGAAACTGTGAGGAGGCATATAGGCCTACCCTTATATCCTTATTCCTCTTTGTAATATATTTTGCACTATACACTTGCATTGTTATTTTGTAACTGTATTTTGCTGTTAAAAGCAAAAAAAAACACCGGAAAAAAACTGGACTTTCTGTTCTGTTTTCAATGCTGGAAAAACTGAACTTTACTGAGAATGAGATGGAAGTTTTGCTGGACGTAATAATAAAAATCAAATAGGTTTTGTTTGGCAACTTTACCAGTGGCCTGTCAAAGAAAGAGACGGGCCTAGCATGGGGACAGGTGACACATGCAGCTAATGCTGTGTCACCTGTAACATGAAAAGTGGCACAGGTGAGGAAGAAGTGGTTTGATCTGAAAATGACCACAAAAAAAAAAATCACACAACACAGGGGTGGCCCAAACACCCTGTCAGTGTCAGTAAAAAAGCTGCCATTCATGAACAAAACATCCCTGACAGCACTGGTGGGCAGAGTTCCGCTGATCTGCTAACTGCTAATTAGCGAAGCTGACTTTCCCGTTACAGGCTTAGTGTCTTCTGCTAACTGTATATCTGGAACCGTTTCTTTGCAGGTAAGTAAAGTTTAATGGTCAAAAACGTTTATAAGTCCTAAAATGACATGGTTATTGTTAGCTTCTGCTAATATTTTTATTGGTTTAGTATTATCGAATTAGACTGTGGAGTTAGTGGATGAGCAGTTATAGAAGCTAACTTTTTGGTTAGCTGTGCCCAACAGTGCCTAACAGGAATCACTGCAGAAGGCGTCACCAACAGTGCAGCTCCGTCACCCATGGATGAGGCCAGGCTAACAGAAATAGGTAACATACATTTGTGGTTGTGTTTGATTGGCTGCGGCAAGTAATGTGTGAATGTTGCCATAAATGAATTACACGTTAATTGTTTGTACACCATATATTTAGTAACAGTGATATATTATTTCTTTGAGCATGGACCTTATATGACATTGGAATGACTCTTGATCATTAGCATGACCTGCCTGCACATACTTTGTATGAACATAACTATATCATTCTATTTGTCAAGGTTGAATATTAAGTGGGAGTCTGTGCGTATCCTATGTGCCGACTGGTTTGCTTCAGTTATGCTTCTCTGTCACTAGGGGTTTGTGCGTATGTATAGTTGGGAGTGTTCGTAAGTATACGCACATTTCTACACACAGGAAGAAACTGATTAATACCATTCCATGCGTAAAAATGTGCGATGCACGGTTTATGCACAAAACTGTTTGTACGCACGGTTGATAAATGAGAGCCCGGGAATCCAACCTTGGATCAATGCCGATAAGCTACAACCAGAACAGACGCTGACGTCACCTGCTTTGATGTCGTGTTTGATCCCCTCCACGGATATGGTAGCGTTGGCGATGGGGTTTCCATCCATGTCCCTCACCAGGCCTTTGATGCCACGGTGTACCTGGCAACACATGGAGATGTTTATCTGCTAGAGCAAATCATTTCTATATAGCAAATATACTGATGGCTGCACAACATTGAATAATCAGCACCCGGTAAACACCTGTAACACCTGGTTCCTTTAAACCGTGCATTTACAGAACATAAAGAAAAATAGATCTACTGTGATAGTTCACAGGAATGAAAGGTCGTCATAGAGCTGCATATCTTTTGGGAAATCCTTGTAACAGCAGCGATTTACGTCAGATTTTATCAGACCCAGTTAACAATAAAATGTAGGCAGCCCTGCAGGGATTAGGCCAGCGTCATCACTGTAGCCTTCCTAACTTGTTCGATGAAGACCAGCAGGGCCTCGCGGTTGTTCTCCCACTCGTGGGCCAGCTCGCTCTCATGGGGGAATTTGTCGCAGCCCACGAAGACGGACAGCTCAAGGCAGTTGGTGTGCAGGTAACTGAAGTCGTTCATGCCTGAGAGGTGAAAGGGATTGTTTTAGCCAAGTGCTGTGTGGTGTAGCTCTGGACAGACCAAAGGAACCCCTTAGGGAGGTTAACTTACTGTGTTTACTGTGCAGCTATGAGGTAAAGTGTCAAAGGGTCATATAATGTGGGCACTCCTCACTTAATGACCTACCTGTTTAACGACCGCCTGGACTTTCGATCAGCTCTCCGACCACTCAACATTGTACGCTGTATGAGAACTTTGGTCGCATGGCATCTCAGCATCAAGCATCTCATCTCGCATCACCCTTTCTAAGTCTCAGTCTCATTCCCGCAGTCACTCAGTATTCACTATACTAGCGTTTGCGATCTCATAGTCTATAAATTTGCACTTTATTGTGTATTTATAAATATACTAAAAATGTTATAAATGGTGCAAAAGTTACATTAAAACAATATCTAAAGATGGTTGATACAAACCCGCTACCAGTACAGTATGCGTGAAATATCGGTAAGGGGCGGCTCCTCGCCTTTCGACCAATCCACTTAACGACATAGTTGTAGGAATGGAACTCAGGTGTTACAATGTGTCTGTGATAATGTCACTACAGGAAGTTCAAGTGAGACAGAGACTGTGAGTGCCCCAAACATATTTTATGAAGGCTAATGCCTGTGTTATGTTGTGGTCTAGTTTAGGAATCTATGTATTTTCCCAGAACATGTGGCCCATCCATGACCACTTATCCAGTACAGGGTCACTGTAATACTGCAGGACATCCAAGGAAACATATGGGGCAGGGCATGGGACAGTCTAAATGGGAGTCCAGTAGATTGCCCACTATGGGCAACATCAGACCTAACCACATAGACCCCAACATATACACTCTACATATACAGCACCTAGACTGGGAACAACACCCAACCTTGGGGTATGAGGCCACAGTGCCGCCTGAACGCTGCAGCATAACACCATATGTATGAAATGATATGCCAAATGCTTCAGGCAATGAATGTAGTGAAGGGTTCTGGGCTTACATTTAGTTTTCAGCTGCTTTCATCATGCAAAGGTGAGTCATAGATTTTGCTTATTTCTCGTACTTACTGCCCACAACAGGCTTCCAGCTGGCACGGTTGATGATGCCCTGGCCCATAGTGAGGTCATCAGTGTGACAGGAGCCGCGGTAGGTCTCCGTCATGGTGAGGTGGCTGGAGGCGTAGGACATGGCCAACCACCTGAACATGGCGTCGTCTGGAGTCTCCCTCAGCCCCTCCTCTTGCTGCCACTGTGCCCGGGCCCAGGCATCCTCATTGATCTCCTCCTCTACCTCCTGACCCCCCCTGCGCCTCCCGTCATGGCTCCTCGTTGTCATCTTGGGAGCACGCTGCATGTCGAAGGGGTAGGTTATAAGCTTCTCTCCTCCTTGAATGTTGGCCCCCAGCACAAATGGGTGCTTCTCCATCCAGGCGATGATGGCTCGCGTTTCCACGGCAACCTGAGAAGCACACATTTGCACGCACACAACACACATTGACATCTGTGATCAAAATGAATAAATAATAAGAGCATTTAAAAAATGACCAGTCAGTGTAGGTCTATAAATGCAGCTTCTGAAATGATTGGTTAAGACGCATTTAGGCCCATGTCGTCAGACCAGATCAGAGCTATAAACTCTTTGATTCCCGTTTGCTCCCCTGTTCCATACCCATACCTACCGAGCCATTGTCTGATTGGTAGTTTTCTGGGATGGGGATGTGGTGGTTAGGCACATAACGGGGGACCCAGCCCCTGTCTTCCGCCCCCCACAGGATGCTGTTGAGGTCCGGGAAGTTCACAAAGATGTCATAGCCCTCTTCTGTCCAGTGTCCCAAAGCCCAGTTCCCCGACTCAGAGCCCTGGGCCACAGAAACGACGAAGAGGGTCTTACTTAGCTAACACGCTGCAGCAAAAACTGAGCTGAAAATGACATTGAGGATGAATGTGCAGATAGCCGATTCCTGACCATCTCATAGGCCAGCTCATAGGCGTCAGGGTTAAGCGAGGGCACTAGGTGGATGCGCACTCCGTCCACCAGGCGGCGCACTCGAGGGTTGTCGTCGTTGTATTCCCTGCACAGGAACTGCATGAGCAGCAGCAGCAGCTCCCGGCCCAGCACTTCATTGCCATGGAGACCAGCCGTGTACCGGAACTCGGGTTCACCTATCAGAGAGCAATCAGCCTCACTTCAGCACCGCTTAGGGTCTACGTCCAGTACCTGTCACCGGGAGGGTGACAGCTACTCCTGTGGCAGCTATGCTGATGTTGTTCTGTAAAGGGAGGTGATCTCCACAGATGCCGGAATCCAGGGAGATCTCTGCAGATGCAGTGTGTGGGAATCTGAGCTGCCACCACTCTGGCCTGTGAGTTTCCCTGTCAGGTGTCCCTGTAGCATGGTACCTGTCTCATGTTCCCCGGGGTTGTCGGAGATCTCCATGGCATACATCTTCAGCCCCTGGGAGCTCTTTCCGATGTTGTAAATCCTGGTGATGTTCGGGCACTCCTCATTCACTACTTTCATTAACTGGGGTGGGGGGGGGGGTGCAACAGAGGCAGTGGTGGATTTGCAGGAAATGAAGGAAGGGCTCGATGAGGTGAGATTTCAGGTAAGATGTTAAGCTGCACAGACCATGGTTGTAACCCATTTAAATTCTACCTTCACACCGATATCCTACAAGTCGTTGGTGTTATGCCAAACAGAACCTTTCATGAGATCCAAAGGTGGGTCGGTGAGAAGAAAGACTGGTGGTCTTGCATGGGAGATTGACCAAGGTTTGGAAAGCTCTTGTATAAATAGCCCTGCCACCACAAAATATCTGGTATTTTCATGCTTAGTTTGTGCTCTCTGCCTCATCTTTACCCAACTCAGTCTCCCATAAATACTGTTTCCCTCAATAAAGATCCAGATCCCTGCCCAGTCCAGTGTCACTTGCTTCTGTTCTTGATTGCATGGAGGCCATACCTGTCTCATCTCCTTGTAGTTGTGATGCTTGAATTCCAAGTAATCTACGGGTGTGACCTCATTCTCACTGAAGTAGTAGGTGTCTGTTGGGAGATAAGGGCAATGGACCATCTGATCAGGGTCTAATACAAACGTATCATGTAGACGTTAACAGAGCAGTAGGTTACGGGATTGAACCAGAATGTTCATAGCTGAGCTCACGGGTATTTTGCTGCTGTTCTCTAAAACCAGACAACTCAGCATCTTACACAAGTCAGGAGCATTTTGATTGGACCCACGGACCCAGGCTTCTCTAGCCAAAATGCTTCACAGAAGTCAAATACACTTTGCTGCATAATGTTGCTGAGCTGTAATAATGATCCAGTCATCAGCTCTAAAGTATTTGCTGATATAAATTCAAATGGTGACTTTTTTTTTTGGCCGGCCAGTGTATAAATTTGTAACTAAAATATCTCCAACAATCCATTATTTCAGGAGCATGAATAAATGCATTTTCTCAGAAACTACTTTACAAAATAAACCTAAAACAATGTAATGAGATACCGATAGTACTACAATCAGAAGTTTATTTTATACAGCCGTCACTGAACAACATGTTCTAAATGGACTTACATGGATTGTTGTCAGTGAGGCAAATATGGCAGTGTCAACAAGATACAAACTAATCTCACTTTATATTCACAATTAAAAATGATGTTAACAATGAAAGCCTGATATCTAACTATCAGTGTTGAGTTGTTAAAATGAGTGATATAAGTAACAAATCTATAAAAATAACAGAGTTGAATAGTTCAGATCCAGAAAGTAAAAATCCAGACCAAGATTTTCTTTCAACCAACCGGTTGAGTATTCTATGACTGTAACTCTTCATACTGAATGGGTTGGTTGAAACAAAATTTTGTTCTGGATTTTTACTTTCTGGATCTGAACTATCCACGTCTGATAAACAACCAGCATAAATACAAATGTTACCTAGTACAAACATAATTCATCTTTAACAGATGACTTCATAAGACATATTTTCATTGGTCAATTAGATGTCAAATCCTATTAGTAGACAGAGGAGAATGGGCGTATTCCATCTACAGTGAAAAGTCACAATCCTCATAAAGTGGATATACATGCTTCCCATCGAACAGCAACAATATATCATGGTGGAAAGCAGGGAACCTAGTGGTTAAGAGAACAACAACTTGAGAGGACTCTTGCTGTTGTAAGCTTTTGTGGGGTATTAGACATGGTCTGTGGGACTTATCAATGTCAGCCAGAGAACATGAAGATAGACCAAAACTTTTCAGTTGAGTTTAGCATCTGTCCTAACAGGTGTTCAGCAACCTAAAGAGTGATTTTGTTTAGGTGTAATTCTATGTATACAAGCAGTTACTTATTCTGATGTTAATCTTGCCTCTGTCTATTTTACCATCTAAGTCTAAACTAGGTTGCCTAAGTATCACCGTGGTGTGATGGGCCGCTGGTGCCGCTGAGGGCGGGTCATCACTCACTGGGCAGTGGGCAGGCCAGCACCTCCAGTCGCATGCAGAGGCTCCCATTCCAGCTCTGTGGCAGGATGCGGATGTAGCGCGCCACCACGGGCTCTGCGAATTGCGCTTGCACCGGTGTGTCCTTGTCGACATTCCCAAAGAACAGCTTGGGGTAGTGCAGTGGAAGGGGGGTGGTTAAAGGAAGCATGTCTGTCAGCCACCGTCGTTTGATAGCCCACGTGATGGAGCTCAGCCTTTCCGTACTGTATTAGTTCTTACTTCTGAATTCTTAATTTTAAATCATATTTTGTAAAATAAACAACCATAACAGGTTGGGGGGGGTCGAAGTAGTTCACAGAAGAGGGTCTAATTTGTTGTGGAGGAGGAGACTCACCCATTCTGCATATCCATCATGGAGCACAGTCCAGTCTCGGCTATCATTGCTGAAGGCCACATGGTAAGAGGTGACGAAGTCTTCACTAAGACCAAGGGAGAAATGGCAAAGACGGGTCTGATTTCCTGCACTAGTTGTTACCAGGCTTGTCCACATCTGGTAGACATCTTTTTCACTGAAGGAAACAGCACTCTCCTTACTGGATTTGAGAATCCCTGCCCTGCAGGATGACCCCACTGAACTGGACCTCTCGGCGGGCATCCACTTCGAGCCAGTGGTCCCGTTCCTCTGGGTCGGCACACCAGGCCCCGCCGTACATGTTGTCTTTGTCATCCAAACCCTGCAGACATATGACTTTATATAATATGCCCCTGTAACGATACTGTAAGATTTGGGCGCATAATCTTCGGTGGGGGTGAGGTCAGGTGACAAGGTCATTCCCTTCCCCTGTGCCTCATTGCCAGATGGGCTTATTGTATCTCTTTCCTGCAGAACACACACCCAGACCCTGAAGCCTAGTCCCACATATGCAGCTGTAGCCTTACCCAACACTGTTCCCTGTGTCTTTGGTCTCGCACTGAAGCCAGTTTGATTTTGTTTTCATTCCTCTCCACCATTTGGGTAAATCCCTCTTCACACATGATGTTTAATCAAATAATCTTCATAAAAACTACTCCTCATTTTTCTGCTAAACTTTATTAAAAGTAAAAGTCCTTGTGATTGATTCGTCCATGTGTGAGATGAGCACCACATGAAGGGCAGTACCTCCCTCCCGCGATGGGCCCGGTGATTATGACTGGTACATATGGGAGCCAGCAGGGCTGTTGTACGTGTTGCAGAGACTATGCTGTGATGGGGCCGTGGATCAGACCGCAGTCACCCATGACCTGGGGGAGGGGGGGCTGGAGGTGAAGTCCCACCTGCATGTTTAGGCGTCCCCGATGAGGGCCAAAGCCATGGTCAGACATGGAGGAGGCCAGCAGCTGGTCACTGCCCACCCGATGAGACTCCAGCCCCACGGGTGGGCAGACTATGGGGGGGGGAACAAAACATCACTCTACGTTACATTTCAGCTGGCAGGCAGATGTTGACAGGCACAGTGAGCCAAAATGGTCGCTCGTCCAAAAAGTCTCACCACTTAGGGAAATTGTAAATAAATCCATTGTAAACAAAATAACATAAATTTTGGTGCTCCTTTGTGTCCAACCCTGACTAAAACTGTCCAGAACAACTTATGGAATAAGCTAAAGTGAAAAGAGCTGATTTGTGCAATACTACATTGAAAAATGCAGCACTGTCTTAGAAACAAGTGAATGGGTTTAACATGGGTTTATGTAAGTCTCTACTTATTGCTAAAAAGATAAAATAAATTTTGTGCTGGTTGCTAATGAACCTTATTTGGCACATTAGTAAAATATTCGGATCCTTGACAAGAATCCACAGACACACTTTAGAAATGACCTGAAATTCTGAGGACGTGAAAGATATCAGCTGTCCTGGATAACCTGGTGATGCCACCATTCTGTGGGGGGAGTGGACACCCCCCCCCCCTCAGGGACCAGTGCGCAGTGCTGGTGCACAGAGGCTGGTGAAGTTACTCACAGCCACGGTGCTGTTTATTTGGGAGAGAATGAATTTGGTGTGTGCTTCAGTTTACACCCCAAAAGTCAGCTTTTATTTCACACAAAAAAAACAGTATGTGCCAGATAGTAAGGGTGACCAGCTGAAGACACATATTCTTCCTGCACCTACAGCAGTGGGGGTGTCCATGACTGACAGCGCCTATAGAGTCCAAGTTTGTCAGAAGTGAATTTGTGTTTCGAAGTTACAAAGTGCAGATTTAATCAGGTGCGATTCCCACAGCTCACAAGCGGCGCACAGCCTGCGATTCCCACAGCTCACAAGCGGCGCACAGCCTGCGATTCCCACAGCTAACATACAGCACACAGCCTGCGATTCCCACAGCAAACAAGGAGTATATCTTTTTCTGAGAGGTGGACTTGGCCTAACGCTGAGGCTCAGTGAGCCCAGCCTATGCCTGTGCTTTTCCATGCACATTAGTTTGCATGTCTACTAGTGGGCTGCAGGCATGTGGGGTCTGGCAGGAGGTGATTCCCCGTCACTGGGCCATCGGAAACGTCTGGTCAAGTTGCACAGATGGCTCTGTTTCACATTAAAAGCCACGTCCAAAATCATCACCCCTCCCCCAAATGGTCTGTGTCACAACTGTGAGAAATGAGCAGTGAGTTGGTTTACACTGAGAGGGCCATATTATATCATCTCAGCATCCAAAATCTCCAGGAGTGCCTGAGTTTTAGTACATGAAATGTGTTACTGTTGGCTGGCATTAAAGTGATCTTTGCCACAGGAAAGTCTGGACACGGTTTGTCATTTAAAGCGGTTTCACGGTGCAAACGAAAGCACCTGAATCCAGTGTCCATTCAGCTGTATCGGCAGATTATCAATTGGCTTGATTAGTTAAAGTCATGATAAATTTAGAAAGTCACATTACTCTCCTTTTGCATGAAAAATAAAATCCTATTTGGAAAAAAGGAAAACCAGTGTTGCGGTCATTCAGATAATGACTATAACAGTTAAGCCTATCATGTTTCACTGAGCCCTTTATGAATCACTGAATGCTGGAATACAAAGGACCTACAGACCCTGAGCTGCGCAGGACTAGACATCCCTGTAGTACCAGCTGGTGGTGGAGGGATTTGTATGGGGCTGTTAGGGGTGGAGGGCTGATGCTTTCTTACTCTTTGGCCCAGCGTAAACGGGCGGTGCCTTCACACGGGCTTCCTCCTCTTCCTCCTCCCATTTCTTCCTCTGTTTTTCTGTGGCACAAATCAACAGGGCGAACAGTGAGTCAAAACTTCACAATTTCCATGTATTTAGCCCCTTTCAGACATCCACTACCACCGTGAACTTCAGTTGTAGCGGACATTACATGGACATAACCCTGCTAGGTCCCTAGTACAGAGACGGGGTAATTTCAGATTGACCCACATGTGCGAATGGAGCGGGAAGTCTTCCGGAGAATTCGCCACAAGCGAGTGGGCGTGTTGATGACGTTTCTGTCATGCAGCCAGCGCGAAAACAGAAGAACATCCAGAAGAAGAAGACGAAGGGCCATTTACACGAAGACCCCAATGAGCATGGCTAACTGGAGAGACGACGAGATTGCGGGACTTCTGTCAGAGGTACTGTAAACAAAATACTGCCCAAACTCCACCCTTTGAGGTCTTCACTTCTGATGTTCAATATATATATTAATCAGTTTGGATTATTTTTTTTTGCCTGTCAGATGCTTAGCACCAGTTTCTTGTTAAGCATATCTGTTTGTCTCCTAATAAACCTTTGCAGGGCCCAGGAAAAACCCCCAGAGGTAGTGATGCACAGAGGCATGAACGCACTGCATAGTGAACATTTCCCGGAACAACACGAGCATCTGGCCCATGTGGAAGGCCTGGGATCAGCAAACAGCGGGTATCCAGGACTGGAATTGTGAACCACTGCTTTATTATTGGCTGATTGAGAAGTCATTCCAAAAACCCGCACCCACACCGGCTCTCCATGAACCAGGTCCACCACCCCTGGCCTAATTGGAGCTCCAGTATAAAGAGGGATAGGCGGAGGATGAGTGGAAAGGCCATTATGGGCTCCTCTCCTCTTCCTCACTGAAGACTTGGGATATTTCATTGTCTAGGTCCGTGATTTCGCTCCAACAATCCCTAAAACTGCCCATTCTGTAGAGGAGGCAACACGCGGCGCCAGCTGCTGATTTTATGAACACCCGTCCCCCCCGCAGTGGCACACATGCTTCTGTTTCTCTCCTGTTGCCTGTCCTTCGCTCTTCCCCTCCCTAAAGCGCCAAGGCAGCAGCCCTTCTACCCGTCTACATTCCAATCCTGACCTCTGACCTTTTCCACTGTCTTTACCAGTACAGTAATACGGCCTCCTTATTTACAATGCTTTTGCTGTTCTACATCAAAGCCCAACTCTTACTGCCCCATAATGTATAAACAGCTGGACTAGAAGCTCTTGGATCAACATTATACACAAATTCCAGGAATCTGTCGTATCGCAGAAACATTTTTGTCACATATTTCCTGGATCACTGGGCGGTTTGTGGGAAAAATCTTGCACAACATTCCAGCTTGAAAATGATCCCTGAACTTAAGGTGAAGCTAGTTTACTTAAGCATCGCTGGCTGATTATTTTTACCTTTCTCCTCTTTCTCTTTTCGCGCCTTCTCTCGTTCCTCCTCAAGCTTCTTCTGTGCTGCTGTGGGCACAGAATTTATCAGGAATCAGGGACGTTTGCTATGGTGTAGCGCAGCACCCTGAAAGCCATCAGCACTAATGTTTCATCCAAGAAGGGGACCGACACCCTACTACACATGTTCATTGCCTTTAGTAATGTAGGATAGCTACCTGTCCCATTCCAACAGGTATAACCTGAAAATTATGTCATAGCTATATTGGCATGGCAACAAGTTTACTATACATCCATAGTGCCATGGTCTTCGGATCCACTGGAGCAGCATAGTCATGTATGGCCCACTCTGTAGTGATATATCCAGCTGCAATGCCCCAGACACATTACACATATGAGAAAATGGCTGTCGTCACACACCATTCAGCTCATAGTCGTACTCTTCGTACCATTCAATCTCGAAGGGTGCAGGGGAAGTTTCCTCTAATGCAGAAAAACCACAGGCAAAGCATTAGAACCCTTGTAAAAAATCAATCAAAATATTAAGATTCAAATATATTATCTCATTCAGGGTGCACCTCTGCCTTGTGCCCTATGCTGCCTGGGATAGGTTACAAGTTCCCTCACAAACCCTAACTGTAAGATTGATAGATGGATATTATGTAGGCAACTAAAGCTTTATCTTCAGGTATTATACATATAAGTTATGTCCAATATTGTCACCTTGTCTGGAATCTGAAGTTACTATCAGACATGGCTGTTGCATTGATGTAGACCTATACAGTAGTAGGTCTGTCTTCATTAGAAGGTTCCTTTCTGTACTCACAAGTTCCTGGGCTATTACAATAGTTTGTAATTTAGACAGATCCTTCTTTGATTGTCCACAGGTGACAAGAGAAAAACGGGACTTTGAAAAATACCCTTGCTGCTGCCCTTGACAAATCATTCTCTTGGGCTTGAAATAAATGTTGAAGAATTCCATCCTAGACCCATAAATATTACTGAGACATTAGTAAATGATGAATCACAGAGTTTCATGTGCTGATGTCATCAGAGCGCTCACCCAATAATGCAGTTACCTGGGATAAATGGGTGCCTCTCCACTGTCGGAAGGACCTCCTTGGCGTCGGGGAAGATCTCTATCTCGCCATCTATTAGGGAAGGAATAGGATGTATATGCATAGAGGAGAAGTGAGTATCAAAAGGATCCAGATGTAACGTTAAGACCTGACAATCTCATCAAGAGCACATGGATGACTGAAAATAAATTCAGTGTCAGAAGACATTAGGTAAGCAGACTTAAACTTGGCTGAATGCCACTGTTACCGATGCACAGATAATAACTCAAGCAACAGACACACTTCCAGAAGAGCTAAATGAGGTAAAACTGTATTAAAAAGCTTAGTCATAGTTCCAACTTACATTTGGGATCCCAGTCTCCATCCTCGAATTTATTTAAGCTCTTGGTCACAGTACTTGGTGGTGTAGGTGCCCCTGGTTTCACAAACCCCAAAAAATAAGAAAATTCCAGTCATCTTGACCTGTCACCATGTTTCCTTAAAACCACACTGCTTTTGGGCCCAAACAAAACAAGGTACCACAGGGCTGAAAGCATTACTTAGTGGTTAGTAACTGGCTTATATATTTAATTCTGCTTTCTCACCATGTTTAGACCATAGAGTTCCCTCCTCCCATGAGCCCTTATGGTCTGTGGTGCCGATTGCTGTGGGGGAAAAGTGATCAGGGTCATGAATCCACAACAAATTCAGGATGATGCTGTCTAAATCTATTTTCAAAATCCAGCTTATCATCAGTGTTCCACGACCTCATTGTGCTGAGTTTCACTGATCAAGCATAAATCTAGAAGGGAACACCAACTTTTAGCTTCAATGGTCACCTACAGAGATGAAGACACTGTGCTTAGATGATTCATTCACTTAGTGAGTTGATGCTAGAAGTTACAGATTGAACTAATATATCTGGAAAGTTAAAATCTCAAGTATATGTACTTAAATCATATGTTCTGACAGGTTGAGGTTAAATATACATCCCATGCTAACCAGTGAGCCATGCCGCTATGCTTTAGACTGTTAGCCATATTCTGAGTACTATGAAGTCAATCTCAGGATATCTCTCAAACAGAATTGAGCCTGCTTTAGGGCTGGTATTTCACAGCAAATGGCAGGGTGGCATACGTACCCTTGCCAGTCGGATGGCTCTTCTGCTCCTCCTCCTTCTCCTCTAGGTCTATCTTTTTGGTCAGTCGTTCTTCTGTCACCTTGGGCTCCTCGGTGGCTTTCGGTTTCTTGGTGGGTTTCGGTTTCTTGGTGGGTTTCGGTTTCTTGGTGGGCTTGGGGAGCTTTGGCTTCTTGGTGGGCTTGGGGGGCTTTGGCTTCTTGGTGGGCTTGGGGGCTTTCAGCTTCTTAGCTTTTGCTTCCCTTTCCTCTTCTTTCTTGGCCTTAGCTGGAAAGAGTTGGAAGGAAAAAAACAGACACATTAATCACTCAAATACTCCTGCTTACCTCTCTGCTGTGGGAGTAACAGCTCTGTAGTTTTCTGATTAAAAGCTTTGGTGCTCTGATTAATATTCAAGGCTTGGGGCATTATGGCTTTAAGATGCCTGAAAACTCTGGAACCCCTGGGAATAAAACACCATGTCAAAGGTGACGTCTGCATTAACTGCTGCTCAAGCTGGACAGGGAGATGTTTCCTGAGGGTGATAGGTAGGCAATACACAGTCAAATCATCTGGAGTAGGGTAATGCCACTATGTTGTCCTGCACTGAGTTCTACAGTACAAACTCATGAGATCATGCATGAGATGAGGTCAGGCATGGGTTCTGGGTTTCTGAGGGCCTTGCAGGCTGCCAGATCTTTTACTGCCCTGCTTCACTGAGACTTGGGTTCTTCATTCAAATTCACACTTGCTCCAATAAAACCTCAAGCTTGGCACGGCTCACTGAGCACATCCTGTCATCGGGGAGCAGTCCTTCCTGCACTCAAATGATTCCGTTGTGTTATTTCGGTGTAAGTGGACCTGGGCAGAATGCAGAGGCATGCCCTCAAAAGGCCAAGGAGAGGCCCAAGTCTGTCAACCATTAACTCCATTTTCCTTGTCCTTCTGCCATTTTTTTTCCATTACTTGAACAAGGTATGCTCTTTGACTGTCAGCCTAGTCAATGTGCAAAAAATATAGTGTAGACCCTCAACACAAGAAGCATCCAAATGTACCTTTGAAATACAAGCTCAGGTATTCCAAGAAATACTTGTTTCAGGGTTCCAAACTCTTTATTGGTTAGAAAATTCCATAGCTGGCACAGATTTCAGACTAAACAGATCACCATGAAAGCTCTTGGCTAGTTATGATGGGTTATGTTGGGGACGTTACAGTCTTGATTCCAGGAACGCTGGCGACGTTAAGTCTGGCTGTGTGCATGGTCCAGGATGGGGTGACTAGAACATGGAGAGAGGTTCCAGCACGGGACTCGGATAAACAGACGCCCAGGTTTTGCCAGACTGTCCATTAATCGCCACAGCAGACGGTGGCATTAACTGGCGCTGGGACACAAGGCACCTTCTTCAAATCCTACCAGTGTAAATAATCCCACATAATGACTCAGTTTGGCCAGGACTTATAACACAAGTCCTCACTAAGAACTTTCTTCTCTATGCACCAAGTCTGTAAGTCTTTATAAATCAAACCAGTAAAACTAACATGGCATTTATATTAATCAAGGTGCACACAGTCAGTCATTCTGCAAATCACACGTGGCCATCTTGGCGAACTTCCTTCAGAAGGATATTATATTTTTCTTTCTCCTCTGCCATCAGACTGCTGATTCAGCCTTTTTCTTTGCTATCGGTAAGTTCTGACAGAGGCGAACAGCTTACAGAAAAGCGAGCTCCACTCTATGCAAGCCTGCTCTTTGTTAGCTGAGCAAACTAATAGAACATTTTTGTACGATGCCGGTTTAATTTTGTCTTATAAGCAGCTTATTGCTGGAGTGATCTGATGGTAAACTGTGCAGAAGGGGCTCACTAACGAAGCCACAAAAAAGCATTTCATGAACAATAACAGGCGAGATGTGCACCCCCATCCTCATGGAGGTATTCAAAAACATCAACAAATCATTTTAAAAAGCACCATAAAGAAATGGCGCACTGCTGTCAGGTCACATACATTTTTCCATCCCAATAAAAACATCCCACTAATGAACCTACCTCTGTAAAAGAAAAAAAAACACCAAAATCGCATGGTGTTCATCCAAAACGGCCTGTAAATCAAAGGCTTAGCCTCATGTGGATGGCTGTGGGTGTTTGAGCCAGCCTGCAGTGAGCCATGCTTTTTTTCCCCCTCTGTACAACTTTAACCACATACAAAGAGAACAAGAGCAAGACCTCTGCTTATGCCTGGGGCCAGCTCTGTTATTCTCATCTGCAAAGAAACATTATGCTTTTCCAGCTCCAATGACTAGATTAATTTAAACAGTAAACAAAAACAAATGCACAGCTACGTTCTTTATGTAAACAATGAAAATGGAAATCTGCACAATAATGCTACTACTGTACAACTAGGTGATGAATACAGTGCTTTAGAATGACAGAGAATTTGATACTCTGGGCCATGCATTTCTCACAAAGCTTTATTTTCAGGTTTTTTTTTTATTATTTTACCTGCGAGTACTTCCTCTGGCGATTTCTTGACTTTTGGTTTGGTTTTCTCAGCATCCCCTCTTGCGATTGGGTCATCCATCAGGACATCCTCTCTAATCTCAGCCTGTCTCTCCTCCTTCCGCCGATCAGCATGTCTCCCGCCTTGTCCCACCTGGACCACGGAGGCCACGGTGTCAGCTGACTCAGCAGATGCCAACACATAGCCCATGACCAGCAGGGCGGCGCAACAGAGCACCATCCCAGTGCCTCTCATCTTAAACATGGCTTTTTACCCGTCCAGGAGAGTCCCTGGCTGGTACTGGAAGAGCTGGAGGGAGAACTCTGGTTCCAAAATTCTGATGTTTCCTGCAACTCCCGTGGAAAATAAAACAACCGGAGCTGGCCAGACGCGAAATGACTCAACAGCAAAATCTGAACGGTTCAGGTTTCCAAGACATGAGAATCCTTAGAGGAGAGGTGTGTGAGGAACTGTGAGGGTGAGATGTGGAGAACTGGCACTGAATTAGAGCAAAGGTTGTAATCTCCAGCACCCAAATAGATGCAGGTGCAAGGGAGCATCCGGGACTCGTCCAAATTAGGCTGGATGACTTGCTGTGGACTGAGGGAAAAGTGAAGAATGTTCTGGTCTGAAGTGCTGCAACAGAAAACAAACCAAAAAAAACTGGATCACATGAAGATGGGCTCCCAGCAGAGGAAAAGCAGTGATGTGTTTCTGTGGAGCAGGACCTCAGCGCAGCCCTTGTTCCTGTCCCCTCAGCTTCTCTCTTCCAGTGGAATCCCTCCAGTAATGCTCCCCCCGGTCTGTCATACTGGGATGTAGTGGGGGCTGGCTTGCGGGTAGGGGTGAACACCTCCCAAGATGTGAAATTCCAGAGGCGGAGACTGGGAGGAGAGGTGGGGGGGGGGGGGCGGGTGGGGGAAGGGAACGAAATAGACGAAAGGGGGGGGGGGGCGTGGAGGAGGGGGCGCGAGGGGCGGTTTGGTGTC
>JAODLD010000124.1:29842040-29872268 GCA_026781065.1 Mormyrops boulengeri
CAGACTTGGGTGCAACTGCTGATTCTAATGTGATGTGGGAGACGTTCTGTAATAAGACCCACACACACACAGGCCTCCACCCCAGTACACACACAAAAACGCTCTGAAGTCTCACAGCCTGTCTCAGCTGGCACGCTCTAGAAAAGATTCCAGAAGTGGTCATCTTTTCAGATGAAGGCTGGATGTCAGAAACAGTCACCACCCCCAGCATGCTGTTTTTGAGTGGGGCTGGATTCTCTACGTCAGCATTTGAAACTTCTGAGCTTTAAAGGCATTTCTGTGCGAGGATAGGGGGGGTGTGCAGGGATCTCTGTTTCAAGCAGAGCACTGAATCCAGCAGATAGATGTGCGCCAGCAACGCAGATCACCTCAAAATGGGGGAGAAAAGTATCAACAGTACTAATTAGGAGCAGATGGGGGAAAGGGTTCATACCGCATATTTATTATGAAAAACTTTATCTCCCTTACAATACCCTGTTAACCCTGTGAACTGGGAGATGGGGTTTGGCTGGAAATATGGTGCAGTAGGCATGGCAAAATAAAGGAAGACGTCAAAAGACAAAATGGCAAATAAAATGACTGGAAGGTCCATGGCCAACTGGCCGCCGAAAGGCATGGAGCCAGTGGGCTGCCATATTGCTCATTTATTTGTTTAGACTGCAGTCTGGTCATTGTGCTCATACACGTATTTATGTACTCATATAGTCACTCACTGAGTCAGCAGTTCGTCTGAATGGGGCGCCTTTGGTCTTAGTGTTAGAGTTAGTGTTAGAGTTAGTGTTAGAGTTATGCTTAGCTTGGCTTATAAAGTTTAATTAGTCATTTATAATGGGTATTTTTACAAGAGTGCTTCTCACATTTGAAAGGGGTCAGAGAATAATTTTCAGTTTTCACCAGTATTCCTGTTTTGGGCAAAGCTACATCACATGCATTAGTCAAGGGAGCGAGGGCCCAGGAAAATCCCAGAAAAACATGGAGAACGTGCAGAGCCCTCAACCCCAGATCTGTAGTCGGCTTTTCCACTTCAGAAGCGGCATGTTTACATTTCTGAGAGAGCAAGTTGGAGGCTCTTCCACAGTTGACCGGTGTTGGTTAAAAGCTGGTTGCAGTGCAGTCGATGACTACTGCCGGTTGGCGGATTTTTATTGTACAAAGGCTCTAGCTGAAATCTCCAAGCACGTCTGAGCAATGAGGTCAGCGGAGAAATCAGGCCATGTGGCACGTATCTACAGCAGGCTGTGCCGAGCATGATCCCTTTGATCCTCACTGGAAGTGGGAGGTAGAGCCAGATACAATCTAGAGTAATACTTCATAAATGCTTGGTACACTTTACTGGGCAGTGCAATACTGCAGCTTGTACTTTACTCAGCCATATTTTCTGTTCCAGTTGTTCTCTTTATTTCATATTTATTACATAAATATGTATCTCTGCAGTTCCTAGTTACTGTACAGTCTCGCTTATCTGACATAAACGGGCCGGCAGAACGTCGGATAAGCGAAAATGGCGGATAACGGGAGGTGTTAAGACAAAGCCTATTAAATGTCAAACTATGTTATAATTTTACACATTACAAACCTAATAATCATGTTTTACAACAAAACAACAGAAACCGTACAGTCAGGGTAACTAATTAGCTGCAGTAGAGTCGGGAGCAACAAAAAATAGACGACGCTCCCGCTCGCAACTTGCAGTTCTTGTTGCCGACTGATGCGTTTTTTTGGGGGTTTTTTTGCGGTGGGACGTCGGATAATACGGCATGTCGGATAAGCGAGACTACTGTATATCTACCTTGTTTTGTGAGTCCCTTTTTGTGCTTTTTTTGGTGTCTAATTCAGGGTTATCTACTCTGTTCAGCTGGCTGGCGTGAGATGTTCAATTCGAGTCAAGTCTGCAGACACATGCACACGTACTTACATGCATGTAACTGTTCTATTACTTTGTTAATAGTCTGTTGGGTTTGTCCCAAACTTTTGATGCAGCTCATTTTAGGTTTGTAATGGAATAATATAGATATGCCGTAAGATTTCTTACATGACCGTGAGAGTCTGAAAATGTGAGTGTCACGCCAGATACGTGAGCATTGGCAGCCCTGCTGATTCTGTTACATGTTGCATATCACTGAATGCACAGACAAATAATTAATAAGTTCTGAAGTACAGAAAGCAAATAAAAATCTTGAATCTTGACATGGGAGAACACTTCAGCCTACAGCTGAAAATACAGGCTGCATCTGTTTCAGAAGTACAGTACGCTCCTCTACTTATGAACTTTCAAGTTATGAACTTTCAAACATACGAACAAAGAGGACTATAAGTTCAAATTGTGTTCATTGGGCTCCCGTTTCCTGTCGGCAACATCAATTTTTTTTTCTGCGCGCCAATTCCGCCTAGTACGTCCCGGCATCCTAGTTCTTTGTACTTGTGTATACCCTAAAAATGATGCTGAATAACAACTTACGAACATTTCAAGTTAAGAACAACCGTTCGGAACGTATCTCGTTCGCAAGTAGAGGAGCGTCTCTAAACTCCTTACATGATTGTGTCACTTTTCAAAGTCTTGGTACGAAGATTTACTTAAAAGTCTTTCGAATCTCAGTCAACACTGAAAGCAGAAGTACATTATCACGAGGTCTGTGTTCTCAGGACTGAGCTATCATCATGCTGGGTGTGTCCACAATCTGAATCAATGGTAAGATCTGCCCACTCACTCCCCTAAGGAGGTTGCTACCACACATTTGGAACCAAGAGAGCTCAATCCACTTATCTGATGTGGATAAGGACACAAGTTTGTGTTTAAAAAGAACAAACAAACAATGGATTTCATTTCAAAACACCTGTGCGACTGCTGCAACGTATGATTTTTCTACTGAGATGTGAGTGTGTTACTTTTGGCTGCATATTCCCACTGATGTCCCACTAATTTGAATCAACATCTCACTTTTTCAGCTCCATCTCCAGCACTGGAATGGCAGCAACCATGTACCCAAATTTCATTGAAGTCTCAGAACGCCAGAAACATCCTTGAGAGTGGAGTGAATGAAAGAGAGAGGGGTGCAAAAGAGCACCTTTACCCACACTCAGAGATCCACTGACAGTACTGCAAATCAGAATCTAATCTTCATCACCACAGAAGCACCTAAAGGAGCCAGATGACACACAGCATCCAGAGAGGAATGAAACAGAGTAGAGTTCCTACCAAACCAATGGTTTTATTCTTCTGCCTAGAAATGCAGGATCTGGGAATACCGTCAGTTCCCCCCAAGCCATTCTTTATGATATGTACTGTTGGTCTATCCCTGTGCTTTGGGAAAAGTGTTCTTTGCAGTTTACGTTACCAGTCTAAGGCAGCTGAAATGGAGCACTGAAGTAATTCCCCCTATTGTTTATTTACTGATCCACAGGCACAGAAGAAATGCCATCTTATATGTTCGCTGAATGTTTTACCGGGTGTGGCGGACTTCCTCTTGGGATGAAAAAAATGATGTTTGGTGATTAGACTCCGACTGTCATTACTATCCTGTTCATTCCTAACACGTCCAATCATAAACAGGGATGACCGAAAAAAACATCTGAATATATGCAAGGTCATAACGTAACTTTACACGGAGCTGGTAGGAGAGGGGCTACCTATCCCAGTCACCCAATGAAAACAAAGCAATAGCCCGGAGTTCTGGGGATGTACATTACCCCATTTTTTAATAGTATTTACAAAGCTGCCAGGCTGAAATAAGCAATTATAGGAAATAATAAGTCTTTGTACTTAAAAGAGCTGCCTGGCTACAATTAAATGCTGGCTAACCAAACATTTCCCAGTGGTAGTTTCATTGTGGTTTCGAAAACAAGTATTTGACAGAATTTGCACCAGCGGTTGACTAACTTTGTCTCTGATTACACCGGCCGACATTTTAAAGTTTTTTGTTTAACAAAAACAAGTGCTTGTTCTACAGTTTTTCATGTACTTTCAGAATATGGCTGCCAATTTGCCAACCACACATCTGGTTTTGTCACAATTTATAATTAAAGTTCAACATAAATTACACTAGCTGACATCAAATTTGGCGAATAATATCAAATGATATTTTTCAAACACCCTTCATGAACAAACATTTTTAGTATACTTAGTTTTGCTCCAGCACGTCTGGTTTTTCTGTGATTTCGACTTAACTTTTTTTCATATACGATGCATTGTATACCTAATAATGTCATTTTGATACCAGTCATATAAAATCACCAGTAACCTGTCATAGACTGATGTTTTGTACAAACTAGTCAGCAGATTTTACAGGCAGCTTGCAGTTATGTCAACTTACAGGTACGCTGCTGCAGGTCCGCTGACGCCGACCTTTGTATGCAGAGCTGTGGTCCGCCTTCCGGTACTGAGCGACATACAAAGGTTGGCGTCAGTGGGCCTGCAGCATGGGTAATACTCACCCATACTCTGTTATACTCATGTATAACACACTGTTGTAGGGGCAACATTTTAGCTAGTGGCACCCTTCATTTGTAGACAAACTGGCTAATGCAGGTGTGAAACAGGAAAAATGTTTCCGTCCTCTGGCTTCTGAACGGATGGAATGAGGGGCTAAGGGTTTGAGACATGTCAGGACTTGTGCCCAAATAGGGAGGGCCCTTTCCTTTAAAGGTACCTAAGGAAACGCCTGTAAAATTCTGTAGCAAAGGTTCTATAACTAAAAGATGCTCTGATGTTCTCACCTGTCCAGTTGCACTTTCTGCTGATTGAATTGTAGTCTTAATAGGTTCTTGCTTTTTTTTTAATACGTTCTTGGTCCAGTACTGCTCAGACTTGTACCTGGACAATCATTGAAAGCTCATCATAGTTGCACTTATGCCTAGTTGACTCCCTTGACAGCAGGAATGTTAGTAATGTGCTATTTCCTTCACTTGTACATCACATTGGACAAATGTATCTGTGAAATAAATGTAAAGGTTATGTGATGTTTGGAGAACTTTGTGGGACAAAGCTAATGAGCTAATAGTCCCCTACTTCAGCATTCTACTAATGCATCTTAAGTCTGGCAACTCAGCCCTACTCTTCATTGCTGAACAGCTTTAAAGTGTCTCTCTGTTACCATTCTCTCACCGTTTCTCTTCTCCTTCTCTCTGTCCTTGGTCTGTCATCTTCTCCTCCTTGTTTTTCAGAAAATATGGGATCTAAGGAATAAAAAGGTTCTGACAGTGCTCGACCAGAAGCCTTGATGTAAGATATATGATTTTTTTTAAACCATTTCATAAATACTAATTAATCAAAGCAAGTTGAATATTGCTAGAGAAAAGTTACTGGATGAATAAGTTGTGAGTCTGTGATCAAGAAACTGGAGCACAGGATAGGAAAACAAATGATTTAACAGCCATGTTTAAGAGCCTGCTCAGGAGCCAAATTCTGCATTGAGCAGGAACAATGAGTCACAGGGTCACACTCCAGCACTGGGTTCTGGAGTCCTGGACATGTGTTGGCCAAATCACAGGGGCCCTGATTTTACAGAGAAACTCCACAGCTGGTCACTCAGCCAGAATGTCACTGATCCCTTTGAAGCAATGCTTCTCAATCCGGTGCTCAGGGACACACAGACAGTCCACATTTTTGCTCCCTCCCAGCTAGAGGAAGCAAAAATGTGGACTGCCTGACAGGGAGCTCAGAGGGAGCAAAAATGTGGACTGTATGGCAGGGAGCTCGGGGGGAGTTAAAATATGGACTGAATGTCAGTTCCTGAGGACCAGATAGGGAAACACTGCTTTAAATCCCATTATACATAATAAGGCTACTTACCGAGATATGCCTACAGACCATTGCCAGCAGGCAGTGTGGTTAAAGAACTGGACTTCTACCCAAAAGGCCGTCAGATAAACTTCCAACAAACCAGCTGCTGTACCCTTAAGCGAAGCCATCAAGCCAACACTACATCAGGGAATCCAGCAGTATGCCAGGGTAATACGTCTAACTCTTAGCTATGTATCCTGATGATTTAATGTAATGTGTAGTGCAAAGGAACAAAGGAAGCCCATATAATCACAACACATAGTGATAACGTTTTAGGAGCTAGAAATTCTTTGAGGTGCAGCACAGCTGTCTAGAGGCAATCTTCTCAGAACTCAATCAAAGGCTTCAACTCATTAAGCCCTGAAGTTAGGTAGCCTCAGGAGAGTGATGTCATTCAAATGGATTCTAGAGCCCTCACACACTTTGCTTCCTACATGTGATTTGCATATGGGACTATTCTAATCATACACAGCTGTCATTATGGAAACAAAGACATTCCTTCCTTCCATGCACTTTGAAGTCCTGACACATTACAATGAATATAATATCCACTGTGTCCCAGTTCAAAGTGGCTACTAAAATTGTCCAGGAACACTCAATTGCCATCAATTTTTTATTCGCCTGAACATTTCCTTCAAATTAAATTAAATATGATTCGCAGTCTAGTATTTCTATTTCTGTGCAGGTCTTCGCATGACTGTCCCTCGTCATAATGAAACAATTA
This sequence comes from Mormyrops boulengeri, assembly GCA_026781065.1. Lineage (NCBI taxonomy): Eukaryota > Metazoa > Chordata > Actinopteri > Osteoglossiformes > Mormyridae > Mormyrops > Mormyrops boulengeri. The sequence continues at coordinate 29,848,544 of JAODLD010000124.1, forward strand.
AAAGTGCCTTAAAGCTAACAGGCATTTAAAAATGTGGATTATTTCCACGCGGTTACTTTCAGCAAGAGCACACACGCACACACAAAGGTGAAGTTATGAAGTCTTCCGAGGTCTGCATTACAATCAAGAGACGATTACTACAATTAGACATTCATTCTTGCTCCCACATGCACGCAAGTATGAACATGACCTTTAGCACGGTGACGAATCTCTGTCCATCACAGGTTTGTGGGAGAGAGAAGAAGAAACTTAATACTGTGCACCACAAGGACCTCAAGGTACCGGAGGGGGGAGAGCGTGACATATGAGTGATGGATAAAGATGAAAAAGAATCCAAGGTCTCACAATATCCCAAACCAGTACGCAGCGCACACACAGGTCCATGTCAGTCAAGCAGGATCTTCACAAAAAACAAAACACTCTCTTTGTTGAAATGAAAGGTCCTAGCTTAGCTGTTCCAGTAAATGTGAAAGAACTTGCTTAGTACATACATACACAGTTTTCCAGAAGGCTGTGCAAGACAGATGTAGTGATGCATTTCACACCATGTCTGATTAGGGGAAATGGCTTCACACCCAAGAGATAAGAACAACAGTAAAATCATTTAAATGACTTGATGATTTAAATGGCTTAAAGAAAAACCAGAGTAGAAACAGTTTCTTTTCCATCCTCTTCATTACTTTTAGGAAAAAATATTATTTTGGGGGAAAAAAAATGTATTTTATGGTGTCTATACCGGACATCACATATAAAATTAGGAAGATTTTGGTGGGGGACAGTAAATTATCTGCCTTGTTCCCCCATATAATTTATTTCTGAAGGTGATTATCAGTGCTTTTTACGACGAGAATGACTTGGAAATCCCTGTTAGTTTTAATATATCATGTGCTTCCATACTTCCAGACCAGAGACACCACATGCCTGATTGTTTTTCTTTTCTTGCTTGATTCTTCTCACATGTTTTCCAGTGTTTTTTTTTTTTATCTCGCTGATCAATGATCGGACTCTTCGCTTCATCTGGCTGTCAGTATATCTCATTTGGAGTTTGGGTCCAGTCAGATTCTCAGCCAAAAATAAAGGCCAAATGTTCAGTGCTGAGAAGAACAGGCCCCTGCGGCCACATCAAGGGACGCAACAAAGGGAATTAGAAACGTTTTCTCGCTTATTACCAAGGAAAGGAAGTTCGGTACTTTTCACATCCAAATCAAAACCAGACCTAGTATTTTCCCTAGAAAATGATTTTACTTACAGCTGTAATAATTTTGCTCATGTATTAGTTAACAGTAAATAAAGTCTTTGGATACAATACAGAGTGACCAGGGTTACGGAGCTTGACTTGAAATATTTTACCTTCACAAAATGTTGACTTTATTACAACTTTCCTACTGTCAAACACATTTATTATAAACACAGGTCTGTTTCATTTCTCTCCTTCAGGCAATAATCATCATCAGAAAATCCCCATAGCATACGGCATTAGATTTCCATGGTCGGTATTGTAAAGCAATTAACTCTAACCAGACGCGAAAGACAATACTTGCACCATAATCTGTTAATTTGTCTCCTTTTCATTTTTAATAACATGCTCCAGGATCTGTTTACAGATTCAGTATGTGAAGGATTTTTAAGACCCAGAGCAACATCCATGCTGTATCTGAGGCAGATTTCGGACAGCTCATCATCAGCAACCCCACTGTGCTCCCAGTTCCTGCATACTGGGAGCACTGTCGCCTGGCTTTACATCTCCCTCATCCCCACTCACCGTAATCAAGCTGGATGTACAGCTACTGTATACCCCCACACACACTGCCCCCATGTCTTTACTAAACGCAAAACACTTCTCTTACGGCAGATGTCCAACTTTCCATTTAATACACAACAGACACCTCACCAGTCATAGTTATGTTGAAATCTGGAGATATAGGGCATGAGTTATGGGATGACAATCACGGGGTACCAGAGCTCCACAGCAATATCATTTGTTTACCATGTACTGTGAATATAAAATACAGGAAATTGGATGGACAGATGGATGGATGAATGGATCTATACAACAGGCAGCACTACAGCTAAGCAATTGGTAACAGAATTTGCTAATTTCCCAAATTATATCCCCACAAAATAAAGCAGCTTAACTAGCTATAAAGGTGATGCTGTGTGTGGCACAGAGACGCAGTGGGCTGCATCGCGACCTTCATATCTATATTCCCTGCTTTTCACCCACAGTTCAAATGCATGTAGTTTTGGGAATGTGGTGTGTCTGAATTGCCTTTATTGAATCTCATGACGGGCAGGCAGTCGGTCTAACCTCATGTCTGTGGCTCCCAATAACTTTGGGAAGGAATAAGCATTTATTGAAGAGGGATTATCACCCATTTCAAAAAATACTATTGTAAACATGAAAAGGAACTGCAGATCTATCTTTTCAGGACATTTATTTAACAAAATAATTTCAGTAAAAAATTTTTTTAAAAAAAACACACACACACACACACACACACAAGAGCTCAATACAAAAATAGCTTTTCAAGTATTACTTTTTCGAGAAGTCGTCTGCAGAATGTGTTTTGTATTCGTTTTTTTTTTTAACAAATTCCATAAATTATAATTTACACAACATATTCAAGGAAATAGTGAAGTATCAGAGGTAGGCCTAGACATAAAACGTTTTAAATAACAATCAGTCATATATTTACATTAACATTTTATACAAAATCTCAAACATTTACCCAAAGGGGGAAAACATGATTAGTTTAACAGTTTAGCACCTTAATATAATTTACTTACACGTTTTTGCTTCTAACATTTTGCAATGTACGCACTGAAATCTCCTGCTTTCTAGTTTAGGTAATAGTGAACCGGGAACGCAACACAACAAGTCTGTCATTTTAAAATACATGACGAAGATGATGATGGTGATGATGACTTAGTACCGAAGGCATAAGAGCCGGCTGCGAGCACATGGGGACGGTGTGGTAATAACGCGTGGGAACGCGATGTGAACTCGCGGGGTCCGTGTGCCGTAGGCCATAGCAGGGTACGGCTTGCTCTTGGTCTTCAGCCGCATTGTCCTTATGCTCCTTTTTCCACTTGGTACGCCGATTCTGAAACCAGATCTTCACCTGCGTCTCGGACAGCTGGAGCGCGGTGGCGATGCCGTAGCGCTCAAAGACGGACAGGTAGTGGCTGGCCCGGAAGCTATGCTCCAGCACACGCAGCTGCTCCAGCGTGAAGGCTGTCCGGATGCGCCTCGTCTTGCAGCTCGGCTTCTCGGTATGGCGAAGCTGATCTGCGGTGGATTCAGGAGCACTTTGGCCCTCCACGATGCTATAGTCAGGAACCCCTACGGTCTCTGCTTGTTTGCCTAAAAAAATAAATGTACATTTTCTCTCGGTTGCAGATTTCCCCTCAAATCATGCCGATTATTTAAACACATGTTTTACCACAATAATAGGCTTAACACACACCAAAAACATACAAGTCTTTAAACCCATTCTAAAGTAGGCTATATTATTGGGGGGGATTGACAAAGGTTATAAATAAAATCCATTTCACCATGATTAGAAAAAATTAACCAAATGTCGTCCTCTGGTGGTCAAAATATTCTGGAAAATAATTTTGAGGGGAAAAAAATGAACACTCACTTGTTACGAACATAACTTTTACAGTTTACTTTGCGGACTGTTCATTTTTTCCCCATTCTAATTACATTATATTTTAAACATATAATTTATCAGAGTGCGTGTTTGATGAATGCTTTAATTAACGCGCCACTTACCACAATTTTTCTGCACCGTGCCACCTCCTCGAGGAACCGCACGTCTTCCATTAAACTTAGTGGGATCCAGAATATCTGCTATGGAAAAAGAAGTTTTTATAACTTCTGGTATTTTTTCTGGCTGCATTGCTGCTTTTATCTGTTAATTACTGGGAAAAAACTGAATTTAAAGGATAAAAATGGAATAAGACAGGAGCGCAGGTTTTCACGCACCTTGATCCACGACAGTGGCTCGCTGGCGTCGCATGGCTCAATTTATACGCAGCCAGCACACGACGCTCACACTTACAAAATTAGCATTTTAAAAGCTCTTCAACGACATATGAACCGTGGTGATTACAACACAAAACAGGCATTTCAAACGGTTACCCCATGTTAGGTAATCCATTCCGAAGATGCAAAACCTGGGGCAGATTATGCGCTTTAAGTTTGGAGGATCAGCCCCCGCCACTTTAAAATGCTAATCACAGGGGACAATTGGTGATGTAAACGCTCGGTTATTTATTGCGGGGCATCTGGTTAAAATGTGCCCTTTTTCTTTAGAATCGTGTACTTTTTTGTTGAGAGCCGTGTCATTATTTGCAATTCTGTGATTTTACGCTGGTAGGACACGTGAATGCTGTTTTTCATGTAAATCTCATCGACTCGTTACAATTGACATTCCCTAGAAGAGAAAGTGCTGCTTTTTCAAAGGGGATTTTTTTTTATTGATTTAGCTTTAGCTTTGACGTAATTGAATGGCCGATTTAGTTATAACGAGAAAATTACGCATCTTTTGACCACGACATCTATTCAGGATATGGGTGCAATAACCCCTAAGGACAGTTAAAGCAGGATATTAAAGTGGGGGCATCTGGTGGATTGTAACTTTTCATGTAACCTGCATGAACACTTGAAACTTTAATATATGAACTTTTTTCATTGAAGCCTATGATTAGGCTATGCAAACCATTACCTTGGAAGGAATACCAAAGTTATGGTGATATTCCTTAACATGAAAATTACTTTCACCAACTTCTGTTTCATTACTTTCCTTTTCTTTATTTTTCAAATATGAGCCTCAGAAAGATAAGGAAACAATGTGAAGTTGTGCAAAATTGTACATTGAATCCGCCATTTTTTAATCTTTTCCAACTATGAAAAAGGAACCTTAATTTTGGTGGATGCATTGTCAGGAGTTGTAATAGTTCTACAGACATTCCTCAGGACACAATAAAAAGCATTTTCATGAGTTAACCAATGTTCAGATGCTCATTGATCTATAAGCCACAATACATGCTGTCGTTCTGCGTTTAATTAACTAGGGTTCAATACCCAAGCAGCACTCGCTGGCAGACTGATGGCGAATATGTGGACTGACAGGTCTCCCCAAGACAGCCACACAGCCATTATTCTGTGGCTGGGCGGGAAAGGTGAAGCCCGCCCTCCAGGACAATTAGCAGATGCTGTGGGTGACACTGACCCCTCCTGACCTGTGGATCTGTTGAAGGGGGGTGTCACAGGAGTGAAGTGATTTTACCAGTGAGGGTCCAGCTGGCTGAAGTGTGCCTGCGGACTCGTGGTTTACTGCCCCCCCAGTGGGGTATATAGTGGGTATATTGCAGCCTGCTCCCTACTGGGAGAAATAAATTAATTTGGGTTGGGGGGTAATAGGACTTAAAACTGCACTTAGACATCCAGTGACTGCGGCACCATCATTAGTTCTAAGAAAAAGCACTTCCCTTGGCTCAGTATGCAAATGTTAGCTGTGTAACCAGGTAGTAAATGTTTATTTAAACCTTTATTTCAAAACCACATTCATTCTGTTTCGAGGTACAGACTGAGCAAACTTCGGGCAGGGTGGTGATTCCAAGCGCAAACATTATCACTACAAACTCATCCAACCTGCCAGTTACTAACTGTGACTGCATTAAATAAGCATTTATCGAAGAATGTCACATGAGATTGATGTTCCCTAAGCATTTTAAGTAGGTCCGAATGTGAAAATCGAGCCAAGAATTATATTGTGTATTGTATTATAAGTGTATTGTGCCAGCCAATCGTTTTGACCAACGTTAAGCTCTTGTCAAAAAAAGTGCAACATATGACTGTTTTCTCTACTTCCAGGGATACAATTTGTCACAGTAAAGTGGTTAGGGGGCTGAACACCAGTTCTAAACTGTTTGTAAAAGAACACGGAGGGGAGTTGTATTTGTGTCAGGCATCTCCTCTTCTCTTTGCAGATGGGCTATGACACAACAGAGAGTAGACAATGCCTGTCTCTGAACAGCACTCCAAGGCACTGTTGAAATACCACTCAGGGGCAATTCCTTGGCTGGCTATCGGCGGACAGAACTTAACAGCGCTCAATAAAATAGTTTAAGCCACGTTCTCTTTCAGACTACCTGAAAAAAATAGGGGGATTGTCAACAGAGACCTGAATAGCATTCCTATCCGTGGTGGTACTGGTGATGTTTACAGCTCTTGTTTTATCACGTTATGAGGGTCTTGAATGTAAATATACGCCTCAGATCTCCTGGGAGGTTAATGGTTCCCCAGTTTAAGGAGATTTTATTAAGGTACCCCAGGACAGTGCTGAAAGAGAAGCTAACAAAAAAGATTCAGGTGAATCAAACATCAATACATATGCAGGAGTGAATTGTCAGACAAACATGGAAGAAAACAACAGACTAAATGGGTCATATTCTGTGCTTTGTTGTAAATTATTTAATTTGATTTAAATTAAAGGCAAAAGCTTAATTCACTTGTAGCAATCTTGCCGGCTGGACCAGCCACCCTTTCTGGATATTTGAGGAGTTGGGGGGGGGGCACTGGTGAGTACTGGCCCGCCTAAACCACTGCTTGTCTCTTAACGATTTTGGATTTTTCGACAGCGGCTCCATCGCGTTCTGTTTTACTCAATTTCCCAGCGAGCCACCGCTGGCTTGTAACACCATCTCGCGAGATTTGCGTTTCACGAGATTTTATTTAGAGCGATAGTTTTTGAAAAATGGCGACCGAAGGAGAAGCAAGTGGTGCAGCCTTAGAGGCGGCGTCCGGGGAAGGGTAGGCTGTGTGATTGCAAATAATGTGTTGAAGTTGTATTCATATATATATGTTTTAACATAAGCGTATGGTCGATCCTTAAAGTAAGAACTGCACTAATTATGAAGCTTAGTTGTAACTGCATTAAGCTTCAATGAATAACGTCTTCTGTTATGGGAAGCTTCTTGTTGGCACAGTTCGGTTTACTTTTACAGCTGACATATTCCCCCCCCCCCGAATCATAGTATTTTTTCATTACTATTTTTCAAGTATAATGTCCCCTCCGTTTAAATATATCATTACTGGTTACTTTCTTTAGCGCACTTATTCAAGTACATTGATGATGAGACCTCAGTCCTCGCCGACGCCAAACGACCGGAGCAACTGATGATCATTTTAGTGAACCTTTGTCACCTTTTTGGCTTTGGAAAACCGATAAATGTGTTTAAAATGCATACTTTGTATGATAGCAGGTACAGCTATTAGGTACGGTTTCGGCATCTTCTATCGGTATCTTTTTGTTGCAGGGACGCTCCGTTCGGAGATCTGGCAACGAATATGGAAACTGAATCGACGAATGGGAAAGAAACGATGGTAAATGGAAATACGATATAAATATGTGAATGAATGATTATCGCAAATAATACGTGTTGAGGTACTTATGGTAGCTTGCAATATTCGTAGCCGATCTCAGTAACACGTCCATGAACCGCCTGTCACTTGTTTAACACCTATGATGAGGCCATTAAGAGGTCGTGTGCGTTTCTGTGCCGGCAGTGTTAAATGCGATTACAGAGGCTCCCTTCCTCCTTTGTCAGGATCACACGGGAGAGGGATCGGAGGCGGCCGACACGCAGACGGGCTCCGGGGACGAGGAAAACGGCCGTCAGCTGGGCGAGGTGGAGCTGCAGTGCGCCCTCTGCATGAAGTGGTTCACCGCGGACACCTTCGGCATAGACACGGCGTGAGTTGCCTGTACATATTGATCTGTGCGCTGTCTGTGCATGCAGTTTACCCTTTAAGTCGTTTTGCTTAGTTATTACTTACATGTAGTGATTGTTTTAACTTAATTTCAATAGAATATTCATTTAGGATTAATCCCCTTGGTCAGTGATACTACCAGAGGGCTCCTGGAAGCTGAAATAGCGGTCATCAGAACACTTTTGGACTGTTCCACTACCTTCCATGCATGTCTTGGTATTTTCCTTTTCTCTGCTGCAGGACCTCCCTCCCTTTCATGACCAACTATGTCTTTCACTGCAATGTGTGTCACCATAGTGGCAACACGTACTTCTTGCGGAAGCAGGCCAGTAAGTATGCAGTTACCTGAGCCAGGGGATGCTCTGAATGGATGAATGCTGGGAAGCCTGTGGCAATCGTGAGGGTTGTATGACCGGGGTATTACATCACACCGTCACCTTGAATCCCCTGGACCACAAGAGCTTCTGTTTGGTTTGACCCCGTAGATCTTCGGGAGATGTGCCTCACCGCCTTGGCCAACTTGACATGGCGGTCAAGGACTCAAGATGAACACCCAAAGACCATGTTCTCCAAGGATAAGGTTAGTATTGGGCTCAGCGCCAGGAGCTAAGGAGACTCACCCCAAAGCCATTAACACTTCGCTGGTCTTTTGCGCAGGACATCATTCCGTTTATCGATAAGTACTGGGAGTGCATGACGACCCGACAGAGGCCTGGCAAGCTGACGTGGCCGAACAATATCGTGAAGGCCATGGTGAGATCATGTGACCGTTGGGAGTTCGGCTGATTGGTTGGTCAGGAGACAAAAAGCTGCAGGCAGAATCAGGCAGATATGTTGTTCATCATGTCTGAGGAATAAAAGCACAACTTTGTACAGAAGGACGGTAAATGTGCATATCCCACAACGCACAGTGTCTATATGGCCCTTTGTTTCTGTTCTCTTTTGAAAAATCCCTGATTTGGTCACATACTTAAATTTTGTCAAGTAATTCAGGGTGTATTTTTGATTAAATGTTAGTGGATAAAATTAAATATTCAAGAAGTTGTAATGTTTCGTTCAATGTGGATTCTGATTCTGTCATTTTATTATGTTTTTTTTCTTTCTATTTTTAGAGCAAAGAGCGAGATGTCTTTCTGGTCAAAGAGCACCCAGATCCGGGAAGCAAAGATCCTGAAGAGGACTACCCCAAATTTGGACTGCTGGACCAGGTACTCCCCCTAGCTGCTGGGGAGGATGCTGCACCCACATGTTATTTTGATTAGATTAGATGAACTTTATGGATCCCAAACTTATTTGTGCATACTGCAGCAGTAGGATAGGATTCGCCTATACAATAAGTGTCTGCGGGGATTGCTCACCTACACAAGCACAGGGGTTAGGTTTGCAGAACTTTAGGTTAATGTACCTCTGGTTTTGTACATTTATGTGAAATTATTCATAAAATCCTATAAAACCGGCAAACATGGAATAGACAGGAATGAATTTTAATGAAGGTGGAAGGCAGGTGCAAATTTTGAAATCTCATTCTTGGTGATGATGAATATCTAATAGATTATTATTATAGTGCCAGCAGTTAATGTGTTAACAGCCTTTGCTAGGATGGTTTACAGCAGCAGCTAGTGGTGGAATGCAAGGTCACTGGTGTGGGACTGGAGGCCGTTGCAGATGGCCTTCTCTAAAACCTAACTGAAAACAAGTATGTTTAGGGTAGAATTCAGGCATGTAAGCATGTACTAATAATGTGATTAGTGTTTCTGTGACAGTGCTGGTAACACTGTGTATGTTCTCCTGTTCTGTCCAGGACCTGGCGAACATCGGCCCTTCTTATGATAACCAGAAACAGCCCACCTCCGTCTCCACAGGGGCTGGACTTAATGGTAAGAACGTGGCCCCCTTCTGCAGATGCAAAACCTGCAGTTGGAGTAGCGCATTCTTGTGTCAAGGTGCATAGGGTTTTGTTGCCAGTGAAGAAACGTTTCGCTGGGTTAGCAGGCTAGAAATGGTCAAAGGACTGAATTAAGGTACTATACCCATAGTTTTGCCATTGTTTTAGCTATTGGAATGTGTGAAAAGGCAGCACTGTGATGAAAAACAGGATAGCCTGCATTATTTTGTAGCCGTTCTGCATTGAGTGTCTGGAGAGTAGCTCATGCTATAACACCAGAGTTGGTAATCCAGGTCCAGAGAGTAGAAGTCCAGACCGGGATTTTATTTCAACCAACCAGTTGAGCTTAAAAAGTCTCAATCACAGAGTACTCAACTGGTTGGTTGAAACAAAATCCCGGTCTGGACTTTTACACTCTGGACCTGAATTACCCAACTCTGTATAACACTTAGCTTAAAACTATCACAAATTGCTAGTGTTACATTGACTTCAGCGCTTAGCACGTCTCTTTAAATGATAAGGTAAGGATACCTGTGGCTGAAGTCGCGGGGATGGAGGGTGACACTAAACGACTGTGCGTTGTGTTACAGGTGGATCAGCGTTCACAGGTGACTATGAGACTTTAGCCCCTTGGTGTAATGCTTTGGCTGTTTAATTTAACGGGTCGATGAATCGACACTGTGCCACTGCTTGCTTTTTCCTAGGCCTGCCCCCCGCACCCCGCTCCCCCCTCCCCCCCAAGCTCCGTTTGCATTTGGCTCTGTGTTAAACTGCTGCTCCTCCCCCTTTATGCACACGCTCAGTGCGCATCTCCACGCATCGTGCCAGCTTGCAGTCCCAGCGGTCCTGGCATTCGCCATGCTTCCTGTGGGGCTTTCTGTGGTCATTATGATACTGGTTTAAGGCGTTCTGCCCTCTGATTGGCTGCAAAGTTGTCAGCGCTTGCGTTTTGCTCTTTGGGGTTGTTTTTGAGGGGGGGTTGGAAGGGGCACCCTTAACTGGCTCCCAGCAAATATTTGTCATATTGGTTGATACTATTTAATATTGGAAGCAGAAGATAATTCTACTTGGCAAGCACTCTGAGAGTTATAGTAATAGTTTTCACTTTCAGTTTTGCTGAAAAGATTGCAGTGAAATTTGCCACTGTACAGCCCTGCTAATTTGAAACGCTGACAGCTCTTGAGATGCTGCTCTTGGATGTATGCTGATCCTGTACGTGCAGTAACAGTGAAAATGATTGTAACAGCCATGAGGGCTGCGTGCTTTCATTAGTGTCCCTCAAGGACTGTTACAATGCACAGAGACGCTTCAGCGTTTTGCTAAAGAGCTGTGCTTCTGTGTGGGTACTGATTGTTTTGAATCTTAGTATCACTTATGGCACAAAAGATCAGTATGAATTGTAATCTTATACAAATATTTTTGTATATTCATGCCTGAATACAAGTTATGCATTCTTTGTCACAATGCTTTTTACCTAATGACTTAGGTTTAGTTTGTAGCAAAACTTTTTAATTAACAATTTTAAGTTTCTTTTTTTTTTTGTATGTATTCTATTTTTTCTTTCTTTCTCCCCATGAAGAGCTTACGGGGTCGGCCAGCAGTTGGGGTAGGAAACAATGCGGGTGGGGGTGTGTGTAAAGGCACCTGCACCTGGCTTTGTTCCCCATGTGGCTGAGTGCTGTGTGTGTGCCATTGTGTGTTGGGCAACCTGTAGGGCGGCGCTGTATAGTAACACTGTTTGTACGGAAGGTGGGCTGGCACCTGGAGGCTCTGGGAAAGGCAGAGGAGCAAAGCGCAAGCAGCAGGAGGGTGGCACAACTGGCACTGCCAAGCGAACTCGCAGGTGGGCAAGCCTCCCTCCTACACACACATACCCACTCCTGTGTCACTCAACACAAACCAGAAACCATCATATTTAAGCTGTATAGTTCAGCTATGCATGACTTTTATTATACCAGAATTTCTCCAGAAAACTCACTGGCGAATGTGAGTATTTATAACCATGCTGATTCACACAACACCCCAGTCATCATTTGTTCATTAAAGACCTATTCTGTTGTGGTCCAGTAGCACCATACCCAGGCCCTACTGCTTCGGCTTGTGGCTTTCATTAAGGCCATTAAGCCTCTGCTATCATCTTGTGAGCAGGCTCCCCAAAAATGCAATCCGTGGTGGGGGTGTGGGGATCCATATGGATCACAGATCAACTACCGTTTGTTACACCACTACTGCCAACAGATGTTTCTTGTTGCAAATCCTCCCCCTACAGCGACCCCCTCTTTTCAGCTCAGCGCCTGCCTCCCCACGGATACCCCTTAGAGCACCCCTTCAACAAGGACGGCTACCGCTACATCCTGGCAGAGCCAGACCCCCATGCGCCTGACCCCGAGAAGCTCGAGCTGGACTGTTGGGCGGGGAAGCCCATCCCCGGGGATCTATACCGGGCCTGCCTGTACGAGCGCGTGCTGCTCACGCTGCACGACCGAGGTGAGCTCCCTGCCTGTACGAGCGCGTGCTGCTCACACTGCACGACCGAGGTGAGCTCCCTGCCTGTACGAGCGCAGCCCTTCCATACTCTCCAGTTGGGCCATGGAACCATGTGAATGAAACATGACATTCAGTAGCACACAGATGCGAACCTGATCACGGCCCAATGATTTGGCCAAATTTAGTGAAGGGTACTCCCGTCTCAGTCACTGAAATTTAGTGAGGGAGAACCCTCACCAGGTGTGGGGGACACCCTTCCAGTTTGTGAAATTTGTAGAGGGGGGGCATGATGAGTAGCCAGACCTTGTAAAGGTTGAGAAACCATGGTTTGGCTGGTCTACTTGCGGTTTCCTGCTTTACAATGGGTGTCATCTTTTCCCACTTTATCCAAAATATTTGATAAATCTTATATTTATTTTATGCTTTTATCCAAAGCACAGTAAGCCTGTGTACCTGTGATCAGAAGGTGGCCAGTTCGAACCCGGCCTCACCACGTCTGCGAGTCCTTGAGCAAGGCCCTTAACCCCCAGCACGGGGTGAGCTCATGATCTGCACTCTCTGTGTCTGGGGCTCTTTCCCTAATCCGCCCATCTGGTCCATCATGCCGTTTAGCCCCGCAGCTGAAGATTTCCGACGACCGTCTGACGGTGACGGGGGAGAAGGGCTACTCCATGGTGCGTGCGTCCCATGGCGTCAGGAAGGGCTCCTGGTATTTCGAGGCGTCCATCGATGACATGCCCCCTGACACGGCGGCCCGCCTTGGCTGGTCCCAGCCCTTGGGTGAATTCTCTTCGCCATGTTGTTTCTGAGTGATTCACACGAAATCTTGGTTTCAAAATTTTCAAACATTAAGTATTTGAGTCAATAAATTTCTTTTTTAGGCATTAATAGCCAGGTCTAATAAGCCAAGTGCTTAAATTTTAAATTATTTACAGAAAATTTTGCATGTTTAACATTTCCCAAAACAAGTTCTTAAAAATGTCATTACCGCAACAGTCTGAAAATAACAAGACCATTAAGAAAGCAAATACATTTCCACATTTTTAATGTGAAATTATTTATTAAGTCTTGCTCATTAACAGTCATGCTCATTTGCTTAACTCTGAAATAATGTATATTTTCGAATACCTTCTGGAATCTACAACCTAATATTTTTCGTATTTCACTGAAACTTGATATATTGAAATAATGTGGCAAACCTGAAGGAAAACAACATATGGATTCTACACATGCATTTAAAAGCAAACTACTATTTTTTTGACTTATGAAATTAAGATTAAATGGACACCTTTGCAGTAATGATACAGAGGTTTCAGAAATGAGGTTGATGGTTTCATGAGAATCACCCAAATACTACTTTTCTTTTGAATCACGCTGAATATGGTTGACTAGTTTTAAAATATTCTGCCCCCTGTGACTCCCGTCCCAGGCAACCTCCAAGCCCCATTGGGCTATGATAAGTTCAGCTACTCATGGCGGAGCAAGAAGGGCACCCGCTTCCACCAGTCCATCGGGAAGCACTACTCAAACAGCTACGGCCAGGGGGACATTCTGGGCTTCTATATCGAGCTGCCAGACAGCACCGAGACCGCCAAGGCCTTGCCGGACACCTATAAGGACAAGGTACAGCAGTTTTTCACTAGGCACTTCAGGATGTTTCTTTCACCCTCCCATTCTCGGTCTTGCACAGTGATCTGAAATAACTCATCTAAAGTGTTTTTGGAGGTTGTAACTATAGTTCGCGGAGCTATTTCTCAGCCTGGACTCCTCAGACCCCATGGAAAAATACAATACAATACAATACATTTATATAGCGCCTCTCACAACAAGTTGTCCCAAAGCACTTTACAGGGTTGTGTTGTGATACATAAAACATATAGAGAGATACAGAACAGGAAAAAGGAAGGAAAGAAATTGAATAAAGAGAGCCAAGAAGACAACGGAGGAGAGTAACCAAAAACTCCCAAGTAGGGAGAAAAAATAAACCTCTTGGGGTCCACGGTCAACTGGCTGCCCAACCCCCCATTACTGAAAACAGAAAATAGTGGACATGCTTGAAACAAGTATCAAGTTGAATGGACCGCAAAAGGAGGAGATGTTAACTGGGTCTTAATGATCGGCAAGTTGTGAAGAGACCAAAAGATCTGTTAAAGATGCTTATAGGGCTGGGCGAGTGTTCATTATCAGGATACGATATTTTGCCATTCATATCATCAGCTCAAATATCATGAGTATCGTGATATAGCCTAAACACGTTTTCTTGCATAATTTGCCGTTGTAATGCACTACTTTTACATGAATTCCATGAAGGTATGATCCTGTTGTTGGCGTAATTTGTCATTATACCTGTCACATGCTCTGTAACTGTTAGCAAAACCAGTTTGGTCAACATATTCATCATATTTTAGTGTTTTCTACCTATGAATTTTATCTCATGATAAATATCAATACTGTGAAAATATTGTGATATTTTTAGGGCATATTAGCCAGGCCCAGATGCCTACCAAGTCTTAATTTGAGCTTCATGCCTATGTGGCAAATGGAGTATTGATATTTGTGTTTGCTTTTATGTGTCCTTGCATAATTAGAAATGGGTGAGAAATTGTATATAGTTATCTCTTCATTGCATTGTTATATTTGGGTGTCTTCACAGGCATTGATCAAGTTCAAAAGTTACCTGTATTTTGAGGAGAAGGACTACCTGGATAAAGCAGAGAAGAGCTTGAAACCAGTGACCCCAAGCAAGGTTAGTGTTTTTCCTACCCTGCCAACTGTGTCAGAAATGTCAGAGAAAACAGTGACAGTCACAACACGCTTAAATGTTTTTACACTTTAATTGGCTGTTGACCCTTTATCTGTCACCCAAGGGCAGCGCAGGATAACATGCCCTTGGGTTGAAGTGCTTTGCTGTAGTTAAAATAACATGCAAATATGTCCTGGTTGGAGATAATTTTTTTTCAACCACTCAAGTATATGAGAAATTTAGGGATCTGAAGTAGCTTACTTAAATGGCTGTGTTCGATCATTTAAGGAATTTAAAATGTCATTCCTAGTGGTGATGAATAATGAATCAATGACCCCTGATAGGCCAGCAGGTCCACAGACAGAGGTTCTGTAACACTCTGATGTTTGAGTAGCGTCCGACGGTGTGAGGGTGCAGGTTGGTTCTGCTGAGCTCTCTGCTGTGTTTCCCCTACCTCAGTGTTTTCCAACCCGGTCCTCGTGGACCCCCAGACAGTCCATGTTTTTGCTCCCTCCCACCCGCTGCCCTACCTGATTCCCTTGTCTTTCCCATACAGATGATCTTCTACAAGAATGGCATCAACCAGGGGGTGGCTTTTGAAGACCTGTTTGAAGGAATGTACTTTCCCGCCATCTCCCTCTACAAAAATTGTACAGTAAGTAACTGTATTACCCCTTGTGTGTGTGAGGAACAATGAATGAGTTTTCCTCTTAAAAGGTCTTAAAGATAATTCTACTAATGTCAAGAACATCCTTGCAGAACTGACAGGCTCTTGTTTGGTTATTTGTATGTAATTCTCCTTTTAAGTAAGCTTTGTGTTTATTTTTTTTTCCTTCTCTTTTAGGTATCTGTTAACTTTGGGCCTCATTTTAAATATGCTCCCAAAGACATTAAGTACCAACCCGTAAGTATTGCCATGTAGGTATCTCCTGAATTCCAGAGACCTTTACCTTATTTTTACACCTTGTTTGTTTTCATCCTTGCAGATGAGTGACATGGGTTGGGGAGCTGTAATTGAGCACACTCTGGCAGATATCCTGTACCATGTGGAGACCGAGGTGGATGGCCGTCGCAGCCCCCCTTGGGAAGGCTGACCCCCCCGCCCCAGTCCCCTCCAGTGTGTCACGTCCTCCCTGCTGGACACTCATTCCTGCAGTAGACTTCACTTCATGCCAAGCACTGACCCATAATCCCAATGTAAACTCCATCCATCTTAAGGAAGGATCGAACTGGATCGGACCAGATAGCACGGTTACCTAATCCTTGTTTTACAAGATACTTGTGATTTTGCGTCAACAAGAAGACCCTGGATCCTCATTTTCCTAAGTGTGTTCTGATTTCCATCAATGACCTCTGTAATAATGCTCATTAAAATCAGGGGTCTGCAAGCATGGCCGCTGAATTGGGCCAAAATAAAATTTCATTGGAAATGCTCAACACTTTCAAGTTTTCCTGCTTTCATGATGGAACCACTATGGTCAGAATATCAGCAGGAGTGTTCGTGGTACAACCAGACCTGTGGAGTCGGTCAGGTGTAAGCAGGTATATCCAAAAGCGAAAGGTTTAATTTGGGGAAAGTCTGGAAGGCAGAAAATACACATAGGAGACAGTCTTTCTAAATGTTAAGCTAAACAGCCAGGGATACTGGGTAGATTTACTGTGTGCTGACCCTCTTCAGAATCGCCAAACTCCTCTAGCGTAGGAAGCATGGAGTTGGTCTCCAGATATATCTGGTTGTGCCTCTAATCTGAATTAAACCATCTTACTGTAAGGGCAAAGTCCCCCCCATTTACTTAGGCTGCCGGTCTGATTTTCTTGGTTTCATTTCTTCCTTCCTTTGGCTTGCTGTGTTTTGTTTTATTAAGGTTCTCTGCCATGTTAGTCCCCTAAATAACATTTTACCAGGGTTGGTGTTTTGTTTTATAATGAAACTGGTTTTAAATAAAATATTTAAAAGTGCACTCCATGAAGTTCTTGGTCTGAACTACTTTCACATGAGGTTACTGAGGCAAAAAAATGCAGTTCTTGCTTTGTATTTGCTTGACAGACCCCCTTTATTGTGGGTGACAGGCAGTTCTAATGGTTCACAATAAATACAAGGCATCACACACCAAGTGCAGTAATTGCAATCAATATACAGATTCAAAATTTATACAGCAATAAAATTCATGGTGAGACTGGTACAGCTGGTATGGAGAATGGAGGATCTTATAAGCTGCTGGTCTGAACTGGTGCTGATGGGGAGAATAGTCATTTGAGGACAGCAGTAATAAGTGCCCTCTATTGGTCGAGTGTAGGAGTGCAAAGTCAGCAAGTGATCAAATCAGGACACGCGTCTATAAGACTATATTTACTTAGTGGTTGTGTTTTCTTCAAATGCCTTCAGAGTAATGACTTTGTTAATCATAATCTTTTACAGTTTTCTGGATTGCTAATACACATTTCCTAAGATCTCTCCTTTTCTCAAATCGCAAAGCACAAATCCTAAAATTCAAGCTACACACACACACAACCTTTGACTTGTCTTGCAAAATCAAACAGTCGTCTCAAAACTACATTATCTTCGCTCAAAAGCAAACGCAGCTTTCAGATCGCGCATGAAACCAGTCAGTTAAATAAACGATTAAGCAGCCATTACACACTACAGCAAAAAACTGAGAACGCTACCAGTCAAAACTGTCGCTGGCATGTAGAGAAACGTTTAATGTGCATATGGTCTTTTGCATGTTGAGCCGCAAAATTGGAAACCACAAGACTATAGGAAAAAAAATGTCAACCAAAAATGTTTCTACACAATTACACTAAACCAATATGTAATGTTTGCAGTATTCAGTACTCCGAAAAGGTTACTGTAAACAAGTAATAAATCCAAATGAGAGGGATATTACAGTGAACTGCCAAGCCAGAGTCAAGGAAGAATATTGATTCCGCCTCATCACCGTGTCTCAGGGCCGGATCAGGACAGAGAACTTTGTTTACATCACAGGAAATGCTCTCCCTTGCTGGGCGATGCGGGAAGAATCCTCTGTGTGACCCATTTGTATCTTGACGTTGAAATTCAGCTCCTATTCACCTATGGTACTTGCACTCTCATCCAGCATGTATTCTATGTTCTAGTCACTCTTTGGCTTCTACACGTTTAGAAACGTGTGAAGTTTTGAGTCACTGTGTTTAAATGATGATTACTGTGTGCTGGCTTTTGTAGACTGCATTTTCTATTTTGCATCAAAGTTCACCATGGTGCAAAATGTGTTTTGATGACTTAGATCTGCAAATTGTGTCTAACTAGGTGAGCACTATCTAAAGTTTTGCCAAACGGGTAATTGATTCAATAAATGAGTTTTGGTAATTGGCAGTTTTGTTCCAAGAATGAGGTTTAGTGTTTTAGCAATTCAGAAAAGCTGTAAGAGCTTATATGTCTCCCTGTCACACATGTACATGTCATACTGACATTGTTCTAGGATAAGTAGCAGCTAACGTCTGCAAGCAATGCTAATGCGATCAGCTTCCCTGTGATAACTAAGTTTGAAGAAGCAGAATTCTGTTTTCTAACTGTGGGAAAGGTCCCTTCGGATGCGAGTCCTCTCCTCTTATCAGTGGTGTGATTGGTGTGGGTGGGATTAGACAGGCGATGGGTGGGGGTGTCAGCAGGCTAGGGCAGCCCCCATAGTGCTGGCAGCCATCCGCTGTCTCAGGTGATGGGCAAAGTCCAGCTGAGTCTGGGAAAGCACTTGGTTGACAATGGCTTTCGGGATCCAACCCTAAAAATGTATGGGGAGATCAGGGACACAGGCAGACTGTAGCTCTCGGTGCCTTTCATTTGACAGCGGTAAAAAGGGTGTGTTTACGTAACTATGGAAAAGTGAAGCTGGAACATCATAGACTTCCACACTAATTTGTTGACAAACCCAATCATCTCTAATAACAATGTATTGACTAGGTGGTTGAGTTGAAACCTTCTCACCTTCAAATCTATGCTGAGCAGCCAGGTGAACTTAGTTTTGTTAGGGTCCTCGGTGCTGGGTCGCATAACAATGCACGTCGGTCCATTCTCTGCCCTGTGACATGGGAGGACACATACTCAAGCTGAGAAATGGACTAAAAAATGGCAACACACTCTGGAACTGCAGGAAAAGGCCCATCTTGGTGTTGGTGGCCAACATGGAGCTGTCCCGAATTTATCTAAGCGGTGAGGTCAGATGAGAGGATAGGACACGAATATCGTATCATTTCAAGTCTATCACTATTGTTTCAACCATCCTGCATAACTGTTTATCTAGTTGTGCAGGGCTGTCAAACTGCAGTCCTGGAGGGCCGGAGCCCTGTGTGGCTTAGTTCTTTCCCCGTTCCACCACAAATGATTCAGCTCAAGAGCTATGTAGTGATTAGCACAAGAAGATGAATCAGGTGTGTTAAATGAGGGGAAACCCAAAAATGTGCAGGGCTTCGGCCCTCCACGACTGGAGTTTGACACCAGTGTAGTAGAGGATTACAATGAGCCTGGAGCTCATCCAAAGTACAGGGCACGAGGCAGGGGACATCCTGGATGTGATGCCTGTCCATCACAGGGCTCACCTGGAGTGCCTGCAGAAAACCTACATAAGCCCAGGAGGAACATGCAAATTCCACACAGAGAGTTGGGGCAGACTTCAAAGCTCAAACGAGAGGTGGATAGTTCAGATCGAGAAAATAAAAAATTCAGAACAAGATTTTGTTTCAACCAGCCAGTTGAGTATAAAGAGTCACAGTATCAGAGTACTCAACTGGTTGGTTGAAACAAAATCTTGATCTGGATTTTTGCCGTCTTAACCTGAATTATCCACCTCTGCTGCCAAACATGAAGGTGTAAGGCCACAGTCTTACCCACTGTTTCAATTTACCTTATTTTTTTGACTTATATTTTACTTAAATGATACATGACAACAGAATTCCAGCACTTAATGGAGAGAGAAGGCAGTGGGCAGGATTATCACATGCTGTCAGTCACCACAGGTTTTAACCAAGGGGTAATGTCCCGCATCTATTCCATCTTTCCCTTGCTCGTAGACATTTGACAAAAAGCCCACCTGACGAAGCCTTTTTGCTCAGGCATCCCCAGATGGCTTGTGGACATTCCTGCCAGGAAACACGTGGAGCCACGACGCTTGGCACACCGCACGCTGACAAAGTCCCGGGGTCCGACCACATTGCCAGGCGTCTCTGCCGCCATCTCATGAGTCACTAAGGTGTCCTGACCAATCTTCTGAAGGATCTTTGGAGGGAACAACCAATAGGAAACTGTAACCTTGCAGAGTCGCTACTTAAAGAAAACAAAAGTCCTAAATGGTCTTGGACATTTAAATAATTTGATATATCTAGTACATTTTGATACACCTCTCAGTGGTACACCAGCAAATCCTCCTCACAGATGAACTGAAAATTCAGTAGCATAGGTGGTCAGTAAACTACATGCTATCCATTCATACTGCCCAGGTTTGGAATAAGTGCATTAGCGAAAGGCTCTAATTTACCCTCATACCTTAACTTGCTTCACATTGGGGTTCCAGTTGCCCATTTGTTCCATGTTACCAACCAGCTCTCCATACAGATCATCGGGCTGCTGGTCCAACATCACCTCCAGTTTGAACACCTTGCCAACATCTGGGAGCATCTTACTCAAGACTTTGTCACCATTCTCCTACCAAAAAAAAACAGTTTAACAAACTACACAAGAATCACATAAAAGCTATTTTCAACCTAGAGCAGCTGGGGGTGCAGTGGCAGTCACAGTACAGTATTTTCTGACAAATCAGGTAGAAGTAGATTGGTACTAACCCCCACAATCTCAGTCTTCCAGCCGTCCTGGTCACTGAGAATCCTAATAGACTTCTGGAGAGCCTCCTCTCCTTGCTTTACATAGGACATCTCTGCTTCACTGTAAGGCATCTCCTCGATTCTGCTGCCTGCAAAAGATGCCGTGCAATGTGCACATGAATTTCATCTGTAGTTTTATAACCTCCTAGGTAAGGCACGTATAGTTATACAACACTATTATGCATACTTACTACTCAGAGAACTTCTTCTGCGGACTTGACTGATCCAGCGATTGGGCCCAGGACCTGCTATTCTCTTCATTTCATGGCTCAATGCGACAATCGCTGTTTTCCTTAGTCCTGTAAACCAGAACAAATGTCATTCAGAGTAAATGCATTAATCCCTGTAGCTAAAGACCATGAAAACGTGTTAGAAAGATACTGAAGTGAATACATACCTTTGCGCAATCACATCTGCCCTCAGTACAGCTCTTTTCATGTATTCATTTAAATGGTTTAATAAATTAAAATACCCATCTCACATTTAACATACTGTTACAACATATTTTGAGATGTCAACATTATTATTCAGATTGGGAATGCAGTTTAAAAAATGGCTAAAAGCTAGCCCCAAAAGTATGTCTTTATTCATTTACAGTTATAGGATATTTACACCTGGGATAGGTAAGTACTTTTGCTATTATACAAAAATTTTAGAAATGTCAAATGTGATGGCAAATGCTACTCCATTGAGCCATGGACGCCTATTTCTGTAAAACGTTCTGCATTGTTTGTCAAGTTAAACAACTAACGATGCTCCAT
This sequence comes from Mormyrops boulengeri, assembly GCA_026781065.1. Classification (NCBI taxonomy): domain Eukaryota; kingdom Metazoa; phylum Chordata; class Actinopteri; order Osteoglossiformes; family Mormyridae; genus Mormyrops; species Mormyrops boulengeri. Next base: position 29,870,056 of record JAODLD010000124.1, read on the forward strand.
AATAATAATAACAGTTAAAGTACTTGCTGTATCCTACTTAGTATTTTTAAATTGATGAACTGATTTAATGACGTTAAAAACAAAGTCATGGCTGATGCGTGGTCCCTTACCCGTCGTGTTCCGCACGTGTCCGTAAGAGATCCCCGCACAAAGCTTAAAAGTTGCGGGCAACATAGTTTCGGTTGTAAGCAAGAATGGAAAAGACTTTCTTCGTCGGAGGAGTGAGTTTAGATTCTGCTGGAGTAGAAACATCCTGCATGTATATACTGTGACCAGAAAGCTGTCAATGTCACTAGACAGATAAAAACAGCATCACTCAAGAGTGGGCTGGACCCTGACCAAGGATGGTCCGCTTACATAACCAGCGTATCTGATTCTCATAAACAATTTGTCAAGATAACGTCCAGTGCTCATACATGGCGCACGCTGTGACTGAACATGGCATGCCTGCAATCTTCACTGAGAGGCAAAGGAACATTTCACTATACAAATGAGACAGAATTTCCCAAGTTGGGGCGTTTGAAAGTTACGATGCCACAGTGAGATTGGACATGACATAGTGTATCTTTTGAGAAACTCTGCCGTCATTTAGGGTTGGCCAAAGTAAAACACCTAACAATTAATATATTAATAAAGCATGTAAATATGGAGTAAGGCTACCCTTTGCCTTCAAAACAGCTGCAGTCCTTCACGGAATACTCTCAAGTCCCAAACAGGATGTAGCTGGATTTTGGAGCATTCTTCAGGAAAGGCAGGGCATTCCCATAAAGATTCAGTGATGTTTAGATTGGGTTATTGAGGTCATGACATTTGACTTCTGTCATGAGTTCCTGAAAACACCCTTGAATTAAATGCTCATCTAAACATTTCTGTAAGCTTTTACCATTGCTCCTCTTCGGTATAGCAGATATTTTTTTGTATGTGGCGTATGCTGTCAAAGGTAGCAAGGCTGCTCCCCTTGACACGCTAAATAGTTCTGCAGTCATCTTGACCCATGCACCTGTAATGTCGGCATCACCTGACACTTCTGGAGGTTCTTTGGAGGTCTGCTAGCTGCCACACGCTGTTATGAAAACTCACGTATCAAAGTGTTGCAAAGATCTGAATCCCTGCGGAGCAAATGCAGAACTTTCAGGCTTAGTACGCTTGTAAGTACTTTTCACAATATTATTTTAATGACAACACGTTCGTGTTAGAGGGATTTGTGACATCGCGTTTTACCGGAAGAGTCTGGCTTGCGGAAAGGAATTTAAGCCGTAAATTTTGCACAAGGACTAACTTATGGCATGATTTATTTCTTTGTCCTTAAACTCTCCTTGAGTCCCTGGCTTATTAATAGGAATCTGAGAACCTTTTGCGTCATTCACGTATGAGTCCATTCACCACGTTATAGTTACTATCAGGCTCGACATGCATGTTTGGCGATCTTTTCATTCGTGAGTCGTGAATTTTGCTGCGTTTCATAGTAATCGCCAGTAATCAAATCGTATTTGACATAGGAGTTGTTCAGTGTTACTGGGACATCTGTGTGCCCAAACGTCCGTGTATAACACAGATGAGAAAAACAGAAAATGAAAATCGTGGAGGGAACTGTTACACCAGTTCCGGACGTGCAAGGACATTGTGATAAATCGGCTCCTCATTCTCAGTACGTTCAGACGCTACGGATTATAGTGATTACTCTGTACAATAAGAACACAGAGTTTATTCAAAGTTTTAGACGCCCCTGCTTTACATTGAAAGGTCGCTAGACGTTCAGCATCTAAAGTTGGCATTAAAATAGTTAAATCCCTCTATAAAAACACTTAAGCGGTCTCTATTTCTTCGCGAGTTATAAAAGAAAACGCTGTTTTGTTCCTTTATTTGCATTATTTTAATCCGAAAGAAATTCGGATGAAATGTTCTGATGTGATTTATAGGTTTCATAACAAAAGTCCATTGACAAGCAGTGTTTAACATATCTGGACATACCGTAGAGTTTTTCTTTTTATGAAGTACACAGACACACTGATTTAGTCAGTTCTGTTCTTGCCATTTTGCTATCAATTGCTATTGTAGTCACTGGTTCCCAAAGGGATACTAAACACAGATGTTTGGTGTTTTATGTTATTGCAGAGGTTTTAATAATCAAAAAGCATCCAGTGAGACTGCTTGTTAATGAACGTTTTGACTCAGAATGTGTGTGTGTGTGTGTTTGTGTGTATACATATATA
>JAODLD010000124.1:29908312-29925072 GCA_026781065.1 Mormyrops boulengeri
GGGGGTGGCCATTCCATGGGCCCCTGCCAGTCAGGGGCCCTAAACATTTTTAAACAGAATTAGATTGGTCTGGGTTGAGGGCCCAAAATCTCTATCGGTACCCCTGGTTACAAGGATTAAGAGAAATGTAAATATATCACATAAAAGTTCTTTATTTGGTTGCCTGCAGAACTGTTATTTTGGGTTTAAATGCCTGATGAGGACACATTGAGAGTTCTTTGTGTTTTCTTTGGGCTGTTAAGCAGCAGAGACATGGCCAGAGAGCCCACTGAGTGTGAACTTCCTGTACCAAATGATTCCCAGGTTAACCATGCCTCTCAGCACCTCTGCCGGCCCTGCCCTCAGCCTTGACTTTCACGGTTGTGTAGCTATTGTTACTCCTGCTATTTCTGGAATTAGTACTTCTGTTGGAGGATATGCAAAAGAATCCTCCAAACATCGCCCAGTAATTGCTACCCGCCATTATTGTGGGAGACATTTACAAGTTGGTGGTCTTGAAGTCCTCCACAATCTATGTAGCTCCCTCTATTAGACGTGCATGCTACTTTAAAACTGGAGCCGGTGGATGAGGCACCCTGCACATGTTTCCGTCATCCGCATTCAGGCTGCCCATCAGGACCTCATTATAATATTGTCCCGCTGTCCCTGGAACGGTTTAGGGTCAAAACCCTCTCATGCGTCACCGTTAAACACTGTGGCCGCTGTGGGCAGATGGAACCATCCAAAGCACGACACGGAGCGTGTCAGGCGCCGTGCGCTGTCTCAGAAGAATAAACCCCTTTCACCAAACTCATCTTTAGCGCCCGCATTTTCTTTCGACGCATAAGCCAGCGAGTATTTCAACTGCACAACGGCAATTTGTTGCTCTTGGCGTCCGCCGACTTGTTAATGAACCTTGAAAACGTTTTCCTTTTTTCACGAGCACACATCTCTTCTCTCCTACCCTTCTGCATATAAAGGTGGAGACACGGACACACTCGCAGATATAAACAAGGAAGAGCAAAGTTCCGTCCCGGTCTCAAGTCAAATTTTCAGTAATCTAGATAAGGTACTACCTCCAAAACCCAGGCAGCTCAATTTCCAAAGTCAGAATTCCTTATTATACTCTGATATTAAAATCTGCTTTTACAGTCGCAATCTTATTGCTATGCCATTGCGCCATATGGCTTGTTACAGTGGTTTTGATGAGCTAATGCTTTTGCACGGATGACCTCTATTTCAACAGAAGCGAATGATCCACATTGGGGGGGGGGAGTAATAAGTGCTAATAACTTTGCTGTGCTAAACGTAAAAGGGGAAGCTCGTATATTATATCATAAAGCATGTCAGGACTGACAAACATTAAAATGAATAAGGTACCAAAAGAGGCCTGTGCGCTGCGATCGCCGACTGTAAGTAACCAGGCGAGGGTACGTCAGTAGGCTAGTTCATCGTTTTCCGTTTTAGGAATCAACATTACGGGTTGGCTTCGTTTACGTTTCAGCTAGAGCAAATAGATTGAATAAAGCTGCACTTATCTAATTAAACGTGTATGTGTGTGTGAATATTATATATATTTTATATATATATTATATATATATAATGTGCCTAACGGTTTCATTTTATAAGGGGCTGTACTGTACTGTAATGTCTTACCTTCTCTTGCTTTCAGTAGTACCGTGTTTGCCACAATGTTCTCCAGCTCCATGAATATTCTGGATGATATAAAGGTGAATCACAAATAAACAATAAAAAATAAAAAGAAAAGAGACCTGATCAGGGTCGTATCCCAGGCTGTTACTCACTGTTCGTCGATGCAATACGGTTTCGAATTATTTCACGTTCTTGCTTAAATGCGGTCGATCAGCGGGCAGGTCATCGGAGAAGCCCCCGTGTTGCGCTTACACTTCATGCCGTCGTTTCCCAGCATTTCTTTGGGGGAACATTTTCCAGCGAGAAAACACGGCAGCCGTTGGAGCGTGATCTGCCGGCGGATGCCATCAGTCTCTGAAGATAAAAGCCGTCCATATACACGGGAGCCTTTGCATTTTTTTTTAGATATAAACATAGATCTGTGTGTTTCTAGAAATGCATCAAGCTGGGTGGATTGCAAAAACCCCAGGACTACGGAGTTGGGAAGTACGATCTCGGCTTTCAGACTAGCTATATGCTCCCCCTCCCGGTGCGCAATCAATGCAGGTTTTTTCCCTTAGGGAGGGGGGTGGTCTTGACTGTTTTCCAGAGCGGCTTCCCCGTGGATCTAGTGAGATTAAGAAACGCATCAGACAGGTATTGTCTTATGGGGAAGGATAGGGCAGATAGCCCGCCCGTGATCTGTTTTTTCTCCTATGCTTCTTCGGTATAAATGGGGGCGTAGCGAAGGGAGGTGGTGCGTTCTAACCCGCCGTTGTAACGCAGGCTGTCGGAAGAGGCGTTACCCGCTGGTGGCCCTAACTTACGGACGCAGGGAGAGCAGGAATGTCTAGCTGTCGGAACCATCAGTTAGCGGCTGAAAGTGGAAACCAAATGATGGAGGAGTGATTGTAGGTGTTACCATGGCTGCTGCGTTGCAAACATATGTAGATAAAGTTCTATTTTCGAAGTGGAAGCAGAACAGGATGTAATGTTTTAAATGTAAAAAAACAGAACTATGGCTGCTGTCATGTTAGGTAAATAGCCGTTTTTCTTGAGATCCAGAACCATTAGGAGCAATGGTTGTATGAACATTAGAGAGGAAAAACATGGGCAATTAAATGTAACACACAATTTCATATTTAATGAATACTATGTGAGGAAACAACCAGATTTAATGGAAACCTATTTAGAAATCCATGTTTGTGGAACAGGTCAGGAAACAGTGCTGTTAATTCCATATAGTGCAAAATACATGGACATTTCCCTAAGATCATTGGGAAACAAAGGACTTAATAAATATTTCAAAAATTGTCACTTGTGATTCTGACACTCTCCTGCTTGACCTTTTCAAAGAAGCACCGAGACTCAAAACCAAAGCAAACCGGTTAGCTACAGTGTTGATAGATATATACAATTCTAAGTGAATTAAAAGGAATGCAGTGTCTGGTCAACTTCTAGTAGAAAAACTGCCTTTTCTCATCGTTTTCTGTCATGGAAGCTTAAATTTACAATTACGACTTGGTTTGCCCCCAAAGCCCGTTGCAAGTAAGATTCTGGCGCCACCTATCGGAAAAAGTGAGGTAACTTATTCTCAAACAAATCCATACATGAACAGAAGCACACAAGACTGATCAGGAATATTTTCACCGAGTCGTTCAAGGATTGTAAAGATGCTGCCTGTTTAAAGTAAGTGACAGCGATGTACATCTGCCGATTTTTGCACTAAAATTACGCTACACGGTAAATATTTTATGCGAAGTAGCACTGAGTCCAAACTGCATTCTCAGCCTCAACACAATGCTGTGGTCACAGCTTTTCACAGTTATACTACTGGCTGACAGCAGGAACACTTTAACAGGACTTTAGCTTACATTTGCAAACCTGTGCACAAATAAATAATTTAATAACATTAGGAATTATTGCTTCTGCACTAAAGCTCTGGATTTTGTCATACAGACCACAGCAAAAACCTTCTTTATGAATAACACAAAGTAAAATTTTGAAAGAAAACCTATGTCTATGACAAACCATGCCTTAACCATGTTTGGAATGTCTGAATTTTTTTATTTGAACAAAAATACTGAATGAAAAATTGAGTCTCGCTGCGTTGACATCAAAGGTATTCTACCCTTTACACAGCATAAAACAGTTACATAGAAAATGAATGACAGCATCAAAAATAAGGCTCTTATGTTGTTCCCCTTGTCCTATGAGAGGTAATCAAACAAATACTTTTCTTTTTATATGCTTAAGTCAGAATGCTATTGGACAAACAATTCTTGTAGTTACCTGTTGAGTGAGAAAAGGAGTTTTTTGTCGTCTATTATCCCATCTCCCTACAGAAAACTATAATCTCTTAAAGGTCAAATTCAGGATTACAAAATCAGAATGACAAAATATTGAGTAGTTGTGTTCATAATCAATAACATGCCTAATTACTCAGTATTCATCCAGTGTGTCTGCTCTGGGAACAAACAGACCCCGCTCCTTAAGGACCTGGAGTTTCATCTTTTCTGCTTCTTGTTTTGCTTGTTGTTGGCATCTCTGATCCTCCAAGATCTCCTCAATGGACACTGGCTGCAGCACTGTGTCACTTTCCTTCTCCAGGTCCTGAGAAGATAGTACAAGTTCAAGGATTCTCATGTGGGAAGATAAAGGGCAGCTGTGCCACAAGAATTTCAAGACCTTGCATAACATACAGTTGTGTTTCTTTACTTTGTTCCTTTTTAACTGGAAAACACACCAGCTGTGCGCTAAATTATCCTACTTAATGATTTTCTTAAGCAAAAATATATCGCTATATAGCACACAATATATCACTAAACATATTGGTATCAACTGGCATTCGTGCGGATCAGGGCTGGGTAAGGTTTAATAAATCGGCCCTGGACTTTTGCCCAGAGAGGCCCACCAAAATTTTGCCACCCAAAAATCCGTCGGCCCACCAGAAAAATGCCCAGATGGCCAGTTCCTGCCTGCCACAGATCAGTCTTTTGTTTTCCACAGCGTAAAAGATGATGTAACGTCATTCTGCTAATCTGCGCTGGCAACCCCCAGCTCGGAGAGAGGCTCAGAGGATATCAGTATTAGCTATTAGACAAAAATATAGCCTATCAGTAACAGTCAAAATTTCTATAACCGTGCACCAGTGCTGAAATCTAGTCCTGTAATTAACTGATATTGCAGAAGGACACATACAATTTCCCCAAGCAGGACGACATTTTCCCCTCTGATAATGAATATTCCTCTGGGAATGTCCCCATACTTCTTGCCAACGTGGATACGTTCCACAGTTTCATGTAGAACTAGATTGGCTGCAATGAAACACAAAATAAGAGTGCGTCATAACAATTAGACCGTCTTATTTTTAGACAATTGTCTTATTTTTAAGTCTACCAAAAATTTCTAACCCAATTTTCAAAATTGTCCCCAAAAGAAAAGATGATGAAAATGAATATATTTGCAATTCGGATTTATAAACCGTCATTGTAGCCTAATTAATTGTTTTCGAGTGCAGGGGGTGTCAGAAAGTCTACGTACGTACCAAACTGATCTATGCTTCTGAGGAATCCAATCAATGTTCTTCCATCACGGAGAAGGACAAGGTGTTTTTCTGGAAATTGTAACAAGCCAACTCAATGCACTAAACTGACGGTACAAGTCCTAAAATGTCAGTTTTGTGTTTCAAAACAAAAATGATTATGTCCGTCTTGCAAACAACCAGGTCAGTCTCCGCCTTATGCGCGTATTCCCTTGAACTAATATTACTTTAAGTCTCTGTGTTTCGTAAAGTTTTACGTTTCCGATTCGCTTAACTAAGACGAATTTAAAAAGTATTAACGTACTCTGTGACTCATTCGAGGTCAAACGGTTCTCACCAGGTTAAATGAAATTGTAAACAAGCATTGGGCACATGGTGTAGTTACCTTGAAAGAAAAAATAAATGTTTGTTCAGATTTATGGACAAGAATCTATTGTTTGTCATTCGAGCCATGACGCGCCTTCTGCCGGAGCACAAGGCTTTGAGATGCGTGTATCGCGGCGTCTCGATTACACGGAAATGGTTAAAACACCACATGATAAAGTAGAGTAGTGGTAAAAAACGCACAATAATCGAAGTTTTTAAATTGAGCCGTCCAAGTCGTTAATTCAGCAATGTTACAAGACACCAATTGGACTTACTATCAATATCCTCAATGAGGCTCGCAGTCCCAGGCATATAATTCATCTCGTTACCATTGATTTTCAACTAATTTGTAATTATATTTCAAACAGATGTCTTCACTGTTAGGCCATGAATCGTTTCAAATGTTGATTGCAAATACAAAGGAAGAGGGTAACACTTCTTATCCTTTCAACTCTTTTTAGGTCGCCAGCTAATAATTCTGCTCACAGCTGAGACGCACGTCTACGTAAACAAACCGATTAACTGCTAAAATAAAGAGTAAACCATGTTAAGCACTTTTACGGGAGCACCGTAAATATGCTAAACTAATGGACGAGAAATTACACAACTGCATACGACGTTGCGCAGGATGAAATAGATTATTTAAAAAAAATGCCAGTTTGTCGTAAAACTATTTGTAATTGAGTGTGTGTCACATTCATTTTGTTTTATTATCGAGCAAAGCAATGCCACAGAAGTAATATTTTGAATATTTGAATATTTTGAATAGGCCTACAAGATATTTAACTTTTCATGAGGCATGCGTCTAAATCGAGTTGACCTGCGAGTTGTGATTTGTTGCTTGTGCCTGTTCAGGTGTAGATTTATTTACCGAGTCAATCAAGTAAATTACAAAATATATTAGGTCATAAAAATAGACTGGCGTCATTTGCTCTTTAAAGATACATGGTGTTATCACGTTATGTAACTTCATCATTGTAACTCAAACGTTAACCGCATTCAAGAGCACAGGTAATGCATTTCAATCAATAAACTGCTCTGGAAAATGGGCCTAAGGTCAGCTAATGGAGTATATAAAACACAAATATATGCCTTTGGGTGATGATGAGCGGAGGTCAGCCCGGCTGCTAATTGTTCTTCCCGCAATTTCAGAAGCTCTGTTGCTTCCACCCCGACTACACATAATCGCTGACAGAATTTGAGGATTTTATTATTTTTCAGTGCGTCCGCATTTTCCACCCCCTTTGCATCCGGGGTAGAAAGTGTGTGTGTGTGTGTGTGTATATATATATATATATATATAGTCATTAGCATTAGCAATTACGATTTCTAGCAATATCAACAGTAACAGATAAGTAACAATAATATTTGTGCCACAACATTTTGTATTTCATTTTAAACGGGTGAAGCTCACAAGAATTGCACACCACTGATACATTAATTAATTTCACGTTGTAAATATTCTCGCGGGGGTAATTAATTAGCCGATTGTGGCGTCAATAAGTATGTGTAATCATGTAAAATAAACAGGTGATAGTAAATAGTCAATTAAGCTACAAAGATGGTTTAGATTAGTGATGTGCTCATTTAAAAAGTAATCTCTAAACGTACCTGGAAATTCTGACCCCCAGACAAAATGTCACCTTGCCCCTTTTGCCTATAATATTACGTATTCAAGGGCCATTGTGAAGTGCTGGACCAATAATGATAATAACAACAACTACTATTATTATTATTTTATTATTATAAAATATCATTAACCAGGGTTCCCATTTTTACGATATATTTCAATTATGATGGTGCCACCGTATCGTGTCGTATTTTGAGAGTCTGTAACTAATGTTGCGTAGGTGATGGAGTTGTTGTGTTTTGCCAAGGTAATTTATGATAACACGGTTGGGGTGAATTTAAGCTTTGTGTGTGTCCCCTTTGCCTATTTCTGTATGCATGGGTAAAATAAAATACGTCGACACGTTATTTTAGCCGGTAAGACATTTCGTTGTTATTACCGTATTGATTTATATTACGATATTAGAGAATCGATATCCCCCTTCTTGCCCGCTGATTTAAATCGCCCATTCGACATGGAGGCAGGGCAGAAACATGGCTTCTTGACGGGTGCTGGAATATTCGTCCCAGAAGTGAGGGCATCCACGGATTGAAGCATCGCAGGTACCACAGGGAGCGTAGCACAATAGCAGTATTTTATAGTAATAAGCATAAATCAGAAAATGTCCCGCTTTTGCTTGTGTAGTGTTGCTCGAAGCGATGTTTGGAATATTTGGAATTGCAATCATAGACGCCGAGGATACTGGCATTGGAGTAACATTAATTGTCTAGAAAGCGGTTCGTGTTGCAGTATTTTATTGAATTAGAGAATGCATATGCTGTTTTGAAGACCATATTCTGTACAAAATATATGTAAACTCTGTATATACAAACACTGGAAATTTAGCTATGAGGTAGGTTCTGTATAATGCAAAGCGCATAAGTGTATTTAAATAATTATAAATGCAATATCTAGTGTTTTTAGCTGGGTGTCTGTATTTTGGTTATGTACGCATATGCGATCAGCCTTTGAAGATTATACATCATTTAAGAATCAAATAATTAATTACATAAAGCGATTTTTTCCGCAGGCTACCTGTGGATATAAGCGTTGTTTGCTTTTGACTTTATTGCTGGATCGTCACGGCTTTGCCCTTTTTAATCGAAATGTAATTAACTATATTTTTTTCGTTAAATGCAGCAGTGGACATTTCCCGCTGAAGAGATGGCGTTCATGTCGAGGTTTTCGCGGTCGCGGAGCAGCTCCAGGTCCCCGAGCCGAAAGGACGCGGACGGGGGCTCGTCGGTGCTGACCGTGGCCGAGCTCGAGCGGCTCCTTTGCACGGGGAAGACCGCTTGCAATCACGCAGATGAAGTATGGCCGAACCTCTACATCGGTGATCAGTAAGGACACTGCTCTATCTCATTTATATTATAACATGTAGTATTGTATTGTAATGTAAACACGGACAGCAATACTACTATGGAAAGGTTGCAGTTGTCTGTCGTCATAAAATTCAATAAACGTAGGTTAACTAATAAAATCGTAACAACGCTTTCCTATTCCATGTTTTCCTTTATTATTATCGTGCCAAGCAAAGTAACGGGATGAAATGCATGTGGGGGGAGAGTGATTGAGAAAGTGATCTGTGTAACGTTTGCAGGGACATCGCAGCCGACCGTCGCGAATTATCCAGACTGGGCATCACGCACATCCTGAACTGTGCGCACAGCAAGTGGCGGGGCGGTGCGGAGTACTACGACGGCATGCGCATCACCTACCAGGGCATCGAAGCTCACGACTCTCCCACGTTTGACATGAGTGTTAACTTTTACCCTGCAGCTGAGTTCATACACAAAGCCCTCTGCAGTGGAGGTACGTGTGCTTTGCAAGATTAGAACCAAATTCTTCATCGTTCCTTGGTTTGTAATATGTTGTATTGTGTCTGATTGGGGCTACATATTGTTTAGCCCAGTTGCCTCACACCTCGGGAGATAAAGGTTAGGGTTTCCGCCCTGGTCCCGTGTATGGAGTTTGCATTTTCTTCCCGTGTCATTGTGGGGTTTCCCCTGGGTACTCTGGTTTCACTCCAGATATATGAATAGTAGTTTCCACATTCTCTGTAAGTGTGAATGGTGTGTGAATGTGCCCTGTGACGGCTTGGCACCCTATCCTGGGTTATTCCCTGTCTTGCTCCGTTAGCTTGCAGGATAGGCTGCGGAACCCTGCCACCCTGCACAGGACAAGTAGCTGTAAAAGACTGGTGTGTGTAGTTATAATTGAACTATAAACTGTATGAATTATGTACTTCAAAACAAAAATTATTATATAGAGGAGGCAGATAAATTAATGGAAATTCCATGTGAAAGAGGACTACAATTTGAAATGTCTAAATTATAGACTCGCTATACTACATGCGTATCGAATTAGGTTGAATACAGGTCCCGGGTGAGATTCTCTTTTGCAGAATGGCATGGGAAATATTATTTTTTTGTATGCTCCTAGGCAACAAACCCCTATTTTAATATAGCTGTAATTCTTCCAAACCAGCGAAGACAAACAGTCGATAAATTACCTGAAAATATTCTAGTTTCTGGAAAAAAATTATAAACACAAAACTTATAATCACTATTGGCCTTACACTGTCTGTAACTCCAAAAAATCTGACAGACTGTCTGATCTTGAAGGCTAATTAAGTCGACTCGACTAGGACAAAAATGGCCAAATGCGGTATGCTTCCTGGAGTGAAACAATGTGTAACCCTTCTTTATGGGGTTAAAACTATCTTCAGAATTCTTAAAAAGTATTTCCTGTACATCAGTCAATTGCTTCACAGTCTGTTAGACTCAAACTCAGTTAGGGTTTCTAGCTAGATAAATGAGTCATTTATTTGTATAGCACATTTCTAGAACACGTCACAAAGTGCTTCACAACAAATTAAAAGATATTGAACCATGAACATAAGCCCTGTCTGTACATAAGTTTTCAAATACCATTTATAACTGGCCATGCTGCTAACTAATCTAATGTTTATGGGTAGACTGTTCCACAGCCTTTGGGCAGCAACTGCAAAAGCTCTGCTAGACCTGTGGCCTGTACTACGAAGTGGGGTTACTGGCTTATCAGGGTAGGGTCTTAAACCTGGGCCCAAGCATTACAAGAAGTCCCTGATTGGAACATCTAAGGGTGCCGTTTGCAGAGTGTGCCAAAAGCTCACGGATATAAGTGGGTGCCCAATTGTTATTAAGAGCCATATAAGTAAATAAAAGAATCTTAAAATCTGAGATTGGAAGGCTCCCACACAGACTTATGGGAAATATGACTCTAGGCTTCTCACTGGCATAATTTGGTATGTAGTTCCATCTTCCAGTGTGAAGAACTCATTAACTGATTTGGACTGAGCAGGTCAGCAACCTGTTTGAGATGATTCTTTGTCTTTGGGCTCTACAGGGAAGATCCTGGTTCACTGTGCCGTGGGTGTAAGTCGCTCTGCTACACTGGTGCTGGCCTACCTGATGATCCGGCAGAACATGACCCTGGTGGAGGCTATCAAGACAGTGAAAGGTCATCGCGGGGTGGTGCCCAACCGTGGATTCCTGCGGCAGCTCAGCGGCCTGGACAGCATCCTGAGAGCCAGTCGCAAGGTCTAGGAGTTTGGGTGGGATGCATGGGCTCCATCATGGTGGAAAAGCACCAGCCTTTCGACATCCTTGACCGTCTCAAAGACACATTGTCTCGAATTTGCAGAGGTGCCGCCCGATCAGCCCTTACAAACATGTCTGTAGAACCTCTTACAGTCCAAGGAGCCTTTTACTGAATCCGTCATCCTGTTAGATAACAATGAGAGTGAGTTTTTGGGGTTTTATGGCACTGGTTGTGGAGCATTTCCCAGCAGGCACGCAAATGCTCAGTTTGTATCCTTTCAACCTGTGATGTATGTTTCAGTGTGTCATACTCCAGAATTCATCTGTTCTTGAGAACTATACTATATAGGCCTTGTTATGCACTCAAACAATTCATCAGACTAGAAAGATGTCATTATGTCAAGAAAACAGTGTAGTATCTAGATGGTGATTAAAAGGTTTTCTACTTCTTAAATCACAGGAATAATACAAGTCATGACCTTTAAGTACCCAAACCAAGATGAACATTCAACTTACAATGTTTTCATCTCCCTGACTAGTTGTTTAGTCTCATTATAAGGGGAGTAATTTTAACCGTTATGCATTTTGGGACCTCAGGGTATTCAGTTTAAGTAGTAAGGAGTATATTTGTGTTGGTGAACTGAACTTTTGGTCATATGCCTTGGTGTTTCATTTCTGTAGGGAGTGTTTTCTACAGGCCCACAGATTAATAACTTAATTCAGTCTTCTTATTTAGTTTGTTTTGACGCCACATAGCCAATGCCTTAATCCAAAGAAACATACAGTTTTACTGATTTGTACAGCTGGGCATTAATACTACAGTGTTAGTGTAGTGAAACCATAACATGAGACTAGTTCACACACCAAGTAGGTACATTGTCAATTTGCTCTTCTGTACACTGTCAGCCAAGACTCCATGTATACCTAGCATTGTGTGCCTGCTGGTCAGTTGTTAGTTATGGTTAATGGATCCAGTGTCATTTTTGAATGAGTGGTCTCTTCCGTGGAGTACTGGATTCAGCTGAAAAACCAGTGGATGAACAAAAGACATTTATGTAGTAATAGATTTGTTGAAGATGATTTTATTAAGCTCATGACTGCCCGGGAAACTGAAGACTGTGCTTGACAGGAATAGGATCTCGTCGTAGATTCTGGCCCTTCTTCTAGGAGAACAAGGCATTGTATCCTCAGTTCTCAGAGTGTTTTTCCAAGAGTCCACTGTAATGGACCATGTAGATGCACCTTGGAATAATTCTGCGACTCCAACAACAAAAGTGTAGGATGACTGCAGCTCCTTTGAAGAGAGTTACACCATGTGATCAGAGCGCATGAATTACCTCAAGTTCCTTCAGCTGGGTTTCTCAGTGTTTCTCATGTGATTTTGTGTGATTTGCCCTTCTGTACCTGGTAGGTTTCTCATATATATCAAAGTAATTTTGTAGCATTGAGTGGTTAACTATTGAGTAGCTGACCAACTCCAGTGAGATGTAGCAAATTGTAAATAGATGTGGTGTTGGTGTTGGATAGGTCATTAGCCTGCGATTGTGCTCTTAGCTTTGTGGAATGTTGACGTGTTAATCTTAGTAGTGTTTCAAAGAGCCTTTACTGGTCTGTTGATGGGATCTCACTAAGGAGACCTAGCCAAAAAACCATTGAAAGAAGATGCGTATTCTATAATACTTTCAGCTTGTGTGTCCTGTAATAGAAAGAAGGGTTTGTTTGCCAAACATAAAGAGAAAGCAATTCCGTACAACAGATTAATATACAAAGACTAAAAATAGTCATACACTATAATAAATGACTCATTACCACGACCCAATCAAACGTAAACTCAAGCTAAGTGCTATCTCCTGCTGACTGCAAGTCCTTAACTGTCTTTGCTAAGAGACATTTCAGCTTGATAGAGTGAGGATTGAAAAGGAGAGAGTCTCTTTGGCTCTTGTCCTTGACAGGAAGTCGTCACCAAAATGTCACATTACGTCTTGTCTCGTCGGCTGGGCTTCTGTGGCGTCGCCAGACTGCTCCCGTGCGAAACTCACACCTATCACTCACATGCTGTCTTTTTCCTGTCAGCTATACGTTTGGAGGGTGGCATGCATCCTTGTTTACGTCGCGTTAAGGTTCATAAGTACCCGACGTTGCACATGTCTACAACAGGCCAGTTCACAAGCAAGGCCATTGCACATAGTTGTCTCCCATCCCTGACTCACTCGATCATTAAGGCTAAGTATTACTGTAAACCACTTGTGAAGCGTGCTCCTGGCCAAGTCTCATACAAGTTTCAAACCATCATAGGAGACGAGGCCTTTTGAGCAAGAAGAAGGACTCTGTTTGCTTATCATAGCATAGAAAGAAACTGATTTGCTCCTTTCATTGTCTGTTGAAGGTCCCTTGAGCATTAGTAGAATGTGTTCACTGCTAATGATTGTCCGCGTCAAGCCCATGTGTGTCTGTCAGCTAGGTGATAACTCTCCGAGTCAAATCTTCCTAGGAAGTATAGGAATAGACTCATCCACATAGCAGTGCCCTGTTTACAGGCAGGGATCTAATCATGCAAATCTAAGAAGTTCATTTAATATTAACAGCAACAAAAATGGGTTATCCTTCTGCAACAACTGCGTTGTTCTGTTACCCTAATGTCTACTATTTCTTTATATAATTTGAAAACAAATATCATGTTACCGAATCATGTCGAACATACTTTGATATGGAAGCATTGTTATGTGATGTTAAGGATTTCTCAGGTCAGTGTTTTCACAGTGCACTTCCTTTGAGCTTATCAGTGTGTCCCGTAAAAGTGTCCTCTCAAGATCATTGAGTGACATTGTGATTTTCAGGTCAGTCATTTTTAGTTCATCACCCTTCGGTGAGAATATCTTTGTTTGGGTTCCACTGTAGTGTCACTGCAAGGTTAAATTGAAGCACTGAGTATTTGTTATAGTTTATTTTTATATATTCCAAGTTTGCTGACCAAAAATGAAATCTGTTTATGCCTAGGGCTGCAAAACTCTGGGAATTTTCCAACTTGGAATATTTTCAAAATTCCCCAGCTTAACTTCCCATGGAATGGAAAGTTTCTGGACATTTTCCACCCCTTTGCAACACAAGTTATGCCTGTTTAATTTTAGATTTTTTTCTTATAAGGTGATTAAAAATCTCAGTTTATATGTCATTCTCACCACAATTACCAAAAGCAGCTCTCTGAATATCTAGAATAATTGCTAGTTCAACGCAAGCATAATTTGATTCTCTAAAACCTTTAAAATTTTAAAATATGCATCTTTAAGCAAAAACAGCAGAAGGTAATACTTGTCAGTTTTAGAGTCCATCCTATATGGGACGTGACCAGCTAGAGATCTGTGTTTGTATTGCCTGTGCATTAATGTGATTTGTGTTATATTCTTTAGTCAGTTGTGTATCAAATAAGTGTCTACAGCATCTTTTCTAGTAAATAGCTATCATATTGTATGTTCACCTGTATGTATGTGTGTGTGTGTATATATGTGTGTGTGATTTTATTTATATATATATATAATCACACACACACACACACACACACACATACACAGCATAGGTGCTATAAACTGTCCAATGCCAAGGACCCTGCTGAACAATCACAAAACTGAATTTCAGCCTGAAACACTCTGAAAGACAAAACTAACATACTCCAATAAATGGGATTTGCCTGTATGTAAGATCAGAGGCTCTTTTCCAGGACCCTCAAGTTTGATCTTCCTGTTATTAATAATTTTTATTGCTTATTCAATGGCCTTATGGGTAACACTTTTCTAATATAGTTGCCTTGATATTACCTTTTTAAGAGATGATTTGAACTTGCTTAGAGCTGAACGTGAAAGGTATGTCATTTCAAGGCAGGAACAGGCCAAAAACATCCCTTTGTGGTTTTTCCTCAAAGCAGCTTGACTAATGCCTTGTCATAAAGGACAAGGCTTGAAATCGGCAGATTTGAACCAGCAGGGGGCTCTGTGTGCACAACTGTGTTAGGAATCTGTAAATGAAAAATTAGGCAAAACTGCAGAAAGACAGCAGAAATAGGATGGCTCAAATGCCTGCCAGAGGCACTAGGAACTGTGCTACTCACTCTGCCAACGTGCCAAGAATGTAGATCCTCAAGGCAGCTTTCCAGGATTAGAATATAATGGTGTGATTTCAAGCACATTGGTCTTAATTCACACCTGTCTCACCAGACTCCAGATGTCATTAAAAAAAAGAGGCATGCTTTAATTTAACAAACACAGAAGATGAAAGTATTTTTGTGGAGTGTTTTTGTTTAATTTTACAGACATGCAGGTTGTCTTTCAGCCTCTAGATGGCGCTGTTGGTTTCAGCAAATCAACTAATTGGTAAAATACGGATGAGGTGCTGTATAACTATACAAAAAAAGTAAAAGGGATTTCCGCTTAGCTCGACTGAGAGTGGGACGTGGAGCGTTACGAGGGATTCGCGTTCGACTCCGTGGTGGTCTTTGGTTTTCGTGTGTAGATACTGTATGGTGTCTTAGACGATTGGTTTTTTGCACCTTGTTGGCATAGGATCTTGAGCAATCTGTTTCTACATTAGTACCAACTTGTTTAAAACGAAAAACCTTCAGCAGGAATACTTGAATTATTTGTACTGATTGTTATTTTTGTATCACCAGAACATGTGAAAGTATTTGGAAACAATATAGGTGATTTATGATGCCTTAAATATATTTATGATTCTGCCTATTTCTTCTCTGAACTCTTACTACTCAGTGTTGTTGCATTTTAAAATGCTTTCTTCTAAATAAATGTACTGTTCAAAGCTGTGTATTCCAATAAAGCTGTTCTACGTGGCGCCAGCTCTCTTTGTCACTTCGCCTTGCCGTTATTTATTTGTTTTTTGCAGAGGTCATCTATGAAATGTTCCCTCATTTAGCTTCAAGTCTTACAAGTATGTTTGTTCCTGCAGTGCTCCAGGTGACTACCGATGGCAGCTTGTGCTCTCTCAGAGCATTAAATTGTTTCTTTGGGTGCCAAAATTAAATGTAGGTGGAGTTAGTATCACAAAACATGGTCTCCAGACATTTTGTTGTTGTTGTTTACAGATGTTATAATTAAAGACCAGTCATAAGCAGGGCTTCATGTGTCAGTTGTGGCATTGTTAAATATCAAGACAAACTGCAGTTAAGGTAATACTCTCCTTAATATGCACTTCTTCTGCAGTGTGTGATTGATGCAGTAGATGGCAGTGATGCAGCTGTCTTTCAAATTGGCCAGGTTCTCCCATGTCCTGGACATGCTGTTTTAGGCCAGAGTGAACAGCTCAGATGGAACATAGTCAACAAAGATCAAAAAATTTTGCTGGTGAGAATGCAGTTCCTCCACCAATTTTAAATTGATTCATAGGGCTGTCTTTGACAATGAACTGGCTAAGATTCAGCTGACACTTATACAATTGCACTGGAACTTGTGCTCTGGTGACTGGAAGATCAACAATAGCTATAGTCTACTTTATATTCCTCAAACCAAACTCTAGTCTGGAACCCATGGTCTTGGCAACAGAGCTGAGTGTCTGATCTTTTCACACAGCCAGATGAAACAGCCGAAGATAGTACTGGGTACTGGGGGTGGCAGGGTCACCTCACACCTCCTGGGTTGGGTGTTTGATTAATTTAGATACAAAGGCTCCCTCCCATCGACGAAAAACATGCAGCTAGACTAATTGGCATTGCTAAATTACCAAGGTAGTGTGAAAGTGTATGGATGCCCTACTTTGGACTGGTATACCTCTGTGTTCTGCCTTATCCTGCCTGAGATAAGCTTGAACCCCCCCCTCCGTGACCTTGACCTTGACCAGGACAAGCATTTGGAAGATGGGAGGATTTCAGGGCACTTCTGCGGGAAATGTAACTACAGCAAACAACTTCAATTGTGTCTTTCCACAATGACAACTTCCTCCTGTTGCCAGACTGCTCAGTGACATCATCTCCCACACTCTCAGAAAAAAGGGTACAAATTTGTACCTTTGCTTGTCACTGGGGCTGTACCCTCAAGGGTCTGCC
>JAODLD010000124.1:29935278-29961362 GCA_026781065.1 Mormyrops boulengeri
GTCTTTTTTTTTTTTTTTTGTGTGGCCTCCCCGGGCGGGGGGGGGGGGGGGGGGGGGGGGGGGGGGCGCGTGCAGAAACAGAGAGAACGTAAGTTGGGCAAGAGCCCAGCCTTTTCTGTATTGGGGTTTATTTGAGCATGTGTGCCGGTCTGTGTGTGCGTGACTCCCAGCTATGAACTGAGAAGGAGCAGCTTGGCCCGTCTACAGCTGCTTGTTCATGCTTTTAGTCATCCAGCCTGATCAACTAAAGCCGCGAGCCTGGCGTATCCTTGTTGATGAGGGAATTTACTTGTCTGCCTGGTCCATCAGAAGAACAACAGATCAGACTGGATTTCCCACGGCACCAGAGCTAACAAAACACACCATGTCCAAGGAGACAAGTGTCACTATACAGTGCTAATATGTTTTGTTTTACATATATATGTGTGTGTATGTATGTATGTATGTATGTATGTATGTATGTATGTGTGTATATATATATATATATATATATATACACACACACACACACACACACAGTATATATGTGTGTGTGTTTGATCTCTCCTACAAGCAGTTAAGCCTTTTGGCTAAAATAAGGATCCCGAGGTATATGTAAAAAATATGTGTATGTCAGTGGTTGTCATGGCAGCCTTTAAGAAACAATTACATGTAGCAGTTTGCAGATGAACAGATGCTGTTTTCAGGAAACAAGATGGGATCTTTTCGATATGAGGATAGTAAATTTCCATCCTGCCGATCAGAATGCCTGGCCACCCACCAGGGGCTTGATCATCGACATCCTGTCAGATTGATTTTGTGAGGGGAATGTCATCACACTTTGCTGAATTTGACCTTAAAGGGCCGGGTGACCAACGGTCTTCATAAAACAAGGCATGCCTTGTGTACAAAAACAACCTGGAGTTAATTCACTTAATTCATCTGACATAATTCACACATAAAATGAATCTTAAATTGATTGTTCTCTTTAAAAATCTTTTTTTTATATATATATTTGTGCCCCCAAAACTTTCTGAGGGTTGGTCTTTGCATCTATAGAGCCCTAATCAGTACCAGTCGAAGCCCATGTGGTACCTAGGTGAGCTTCATCGCCCTCGTCCACCGTCCTAGACAAAGTTAAATTGGCTGGCTAAGTCGACAGCCCCTCAGAAGATGATGGACCAGGCAGCCGCCTATGTCACCCAATGGGTTGACTGACAATGACCCTAATTTTCCCCTTTGTTTTGGGGGTATGCGTTACCTACCAAATGCTCCATTTGCACTTTCAAGCCATGAGCTCTGTTCCTGACTATGAGTGACGTTAGCCTAGCCTACCAGGCAATTGTTTAGGATCACTAACATCATCTATGAATGACTCTTCAGCGAGCTGAAATCTGGCCAACATTTGTCTTCCTCGTGCAGGGAGTCTGAGGCCAGGGAGTGTCTGCACCATGCAGCCGATCAACTTCCCAGACATCCCCCTGGACATCTACATGGTCATCTTTGGGACAGGCATCTTCGTCTTCATCCTGAGCCTCATCTTCTGCTGCTACTTCATAGGGTAATGGCTGAACTGGGGTGGAGTGTCAACAAGCCTGTCTGAATACACCAGTTATCAAATTAAAGAGCATAGTTTAAAAGGCGAGCTCACCAGAAACTTAATTCTGTCACAGGACTCCTAGATATATCTTGGTTAGCAAAATTTTATTGGATCCAATGCAGGAAAAATGTATTTTCTGAGAAAAAAAAGAAACATCTAATATCACAAAATGGTGCTCTAATTTGTGTATGAAGAGAAACCATTAACATTAAGGGAAACCTGGCTGGTTTCTGGTCATTCCCAGTGTCTCCTGCTTCACCTTATTTTTGTGTACTGCTGTCTTACAAATTTTTAACCTGAAAGCAAGCTGCTGCTCAGCATAGCATTTAAAAATGCATATTTGTTTAAAAATATAGTCTTTTTTTCCGTGTGTGTGTGTGTGTGTGTATATGTATATATATTTATATATATATATATAGAGAGAGAGAGAGAGAGAGAGATCTAATGGTCTGAATGTAAAAAAAAATAGGGACGAGCTCACCACATTTGGTTCCTAATCCTCCTTGCTGGAGGAAGAACAAATACAGATACAGCAAATTTGTATGACAAAGACATTTACTGACTGTGCTACAGCCTAGATACTGGTCATAAGAATGTGAAAGGAATGCCTAAATTATTACATTTCCCGTAAATGCTACTTTAAGGGAGTACTTTACCAAAGGGGTAAATCAGGGCCATCTGGGGACTTAAATATTACTGTACAATATTAATTTACTCATACCAAATCTATATGGGGGGGAAATAAGATCATTATCTCTTCTACAATGAAGCCCTGTAACGTGACTATACATCAATAAAGGCAAAGCTTCCTTCAGACCGAAAGAAGCACAGTCTTAACTTGTTATTTTTAAAGGGGCGGTTCTGGATTGTTAGCTGATTTGGAGTCAGTTTAATGTCTTTAAGGGTTTAGTGGAAATTTTATATCTCTGCTTTTTCTTGTTCTGCTGTACTTGTCTTACTCCCATGAGGGTGTATTGCACTTTTCCCAGCCTAGGAATCCTTAACTTTTGTTTAAGTTTTCCCACCATCACCCTAAAGGCACACATATGCACACACACACACGCGCACCCGCACACACATGCACACACGCGCGCACACACACACATGCACACACACGCACACATACACATACATATATACATATTCATATCTTTGTGGGGACTCTCCATTCATTTCCAAAGGCATTAACCCCTACCCAGCCCTTACCTTAATCATAAGATACCAAACACTTTTAGTTTTTTGATTACGTTCACATATTTTTATGAAATTGAGATTATCCTTGTGGGGACAGAAAAAGTGTGTCTAAGGTCAAAATAGCAGGTTTTTTTCACATTGTGGAGATATTTTGTATGTAATATATACATGACCCCCCCCCCCCCACACACACACACACACACACACACACACAGCTTTCAGCTCTGTACCACAGTTAACACTGGCTAGTCCTGAATCAACAATTAAGCTTCTTTATGGATGTCTAATGTTCAGGAAAACCTGACCCGTCCCTCCCCCAGTAACCAGCAGAAACCCCAGCCTGAAAGGTCAGTAATCACATGGCAAAAAGTTTACCACAATGGACACCACATTCCCAGGGAGACTGGCAAAAAGTTCCTGTCTGTGTGTGAGGAGAGTAATGTAACGCAGCTTCGTAGTGATTTCAGGGATCTGCAGGCTGAGGTCCACATGCCTAAGTAGGTCTGGTTACCCAACAGGGTCATCTGGATCAGGGCATCAGTTACCCGAATTTCCTTCTATTGGCTGGGGCATGTTTGCTGCCCCTGGTTCAGGTAGAATTGCCCTGTTTCAGAAGACATTTGGATCACATGCATCTTCTTACTCCTGAACATCTGGTAAAGGTGTACAAGATGCATATGTCGGGCCTTGCGGGGGTGCTCCCATCTGCCTAACGGTCAGCTCTTCCCAACAATGAACTCCCTGATGAGCCCTGGATGCCATTGTGTGAGGACAGGAATTGCAGCTGAAACAGGAAATTTGAGAGCAGGAAACCCCCCTCCCCAAATCACGGTGACAGACGTCACTGGAAAGGTTGGGGAGGGGGGATCAGTGTCCTGTCACTGCCCCAGTGTCACAGGACTACATTTCATCCGTCTGGCAAAAAAAAAATAGTTTGCAGTTGTTCAAGGAAAAACCATTCATGTGAACAAAAGGCGGTTACCAGGCTTTCAATTTTAGATTACTGAAGTTCGGTGCTCGCTTGCTGAGCAGGGGCCAGAAGGAGCAGAATTTGGGATCAGCCAGATAGCTACACATACAGAGCCGGCTTGAATATTGTATGGAGGCGTATGAACAGCAGATGACTGAGAGATGTTGTTCGGGCTGGCTTTCCTTTAACAAAATCAGTGCTTGCAGTCAGTTTCACTGGCCTACTATCTCTAATTTCTCCCACAGAGTTTTTTTTTATAAAAGGAAACATCTTGTTTACATTTACTGGAACCCTTAGAGATTCTCTCACTCACCAGGGCTTGATTTTTTTCTTGCATGGTCATATCACAAATCTGTTACCCAGGAATGAAAAACAGATCATCTCTTCTTGAGATTCATACAAAGTGATTCCTTTTTAGAGGATTTTAAAACTATTTAGTTGTGTCATCCTGTGACATGTATTAAACTCTTTATAAAGTATTTGGTCACTGTAAAGAATTCCTTATCTAGTCTGTCATTAACAGGCCAGCCGAAAATCAACAATCATTTCTGTGTCAGAGGTTTTAATGCCATATTCATGTTTGTGCTCGTAGGCTATATATTTGCGGAAATAGGCTTATATCTTAAATCATCCACGAGTATTGGTGATTTCCGTGTAATCACGATGTCGTCAGCTGAAATATAAGTTGCGCAAGGTTTTTTTGACCGTCACTAAGTCTGAGTAGGTCTAGACATTCATTCTTATTCATTTTTGCCACGTCGATCTCATGCACAGTTTAATATTATGAATAATCCTATTATTAATACAATCAATAGTTAATTTAGTCAGCTGATCACGTGTAAATATTAGCTGAGAAAATAACAGGTGTCGCAACAATATGCAAACAATGACATGCGTACACTCGGAGGTGTTCGTGCTTGAGCTACAGAATATGGATCATAAATGTATATATGAACGATATTATATAAAATGTGGTTATATCTGGCGTAAGGCACTGGGCCGTAGGACCACATGACAGCCTTTGGTCGCGCACTTAGCCATACCGTAAGCGGCTGCCCTTTAAGTACTTCCTAATTCTAACAATCGGAGACAGATCTTTATCGCTCGCCTTTGTCCGCCGGGATATTTATGGATTTCTGAAACGAAACAAGGTCCTATTCTTTTTAAATATATATATTTTTAAATCAAGCATACAAAGTAATTTCTTTTCTTGGCAAATGTCATTTTAGAAGCCGTGTGGTAAACGGTGACTTATCATCTGATTCTTTCCCTTACGGCGGCGTGTGTTACATCCAGGTGCAAATGTACCAGTGGGTAATTGCGCTGCAGAATTGCTAATAATAACACAGGGTAAATAAAGTCCGGGCCATACAGTTGTTCCCCGGGCTCCTTTTACAGAACATCGTTGAGAAAAAAACGGGGAAAACTGTGAACCGATGCCGATCGTTTACGGTGGGGACAGATTCCCGGGAATGCGGACAACGCCCCCTCCCACCCTTCTAGGATAACTGGTATTCCCGGATGATTCAGAGAGCCACGGGCACGTCTGGGGTTGCTTTTCCTCCGCAGCTGCGCCCGCTCCGAGTTGGCTGCCGCGGGCCTGGAGTCCTTTGGCTTGACGCGGCGGGTGTGGGAAGCACCATTGTGGGGAACCCTGCTTTGCCCATCTGCCTCCACATGTTTTACACTTAAAAAAAACCCCGAAATATATCAAGTTCCAAAACCTCGGGTTCGGCTGGTCGACTACATAAATGCAAACTCATCCGCAAAATAAACAAATTAAACAGATTTTAAAAATCCATTATATAACGCCTGGTTTTGTTTTGATACGAACGACACGTAATCATTTTAATTTGGCAAACTGTGAGAGAGGGGCGGATCTGACCTTACGCATTACAGAGACAATCTGGATACTAACAGCGTTTGGAATATTTCACCGAGACAGAAGATGGTTAAGATGACGCACGAGTTATTGTTATTGTTATCAAATTGGTAATGGAAACGTTCATGCTGAAAATAAGCATTCTCTGGTAGTAATTATGGGAGCTTATTTGAACATTTTACCAGTAGGCTAAATAACATGGTAGTATCTATGTATATAGTATGTGTATAGTATACTATCTAGATTAGATTATATTGGTATATTAGATAGATATCTAATTGATCTGTCTATCCAGATAATGCATTGTCTCCATAGCTAGCTTCACTGTGATTTCGATTTAATAAATTCTGTAACACTTTACTTGAGGGGACACAAATAATGTTGTATTGTGCTATTACTTATGTATTAATTAACCACAAACTAAGTGTTTGTTCATGATTTGTATTTCAGTAGTAACTGAGTTAGTACTAAGTATTTGTGTTCCCTCAAGTAAAGTGTTACCATAAATTCAGTCCTTGCAGTGTCTGTATTTCATTATGCTCCTAAATTTCCAAATGGTTCAGAATGGGGATTGGCTGATTTCCTAAGGATCTGAATGGGGATTGGCTGGCTGGCAGGACCTGCCTTCACAACCCCTCCTACTCTGTATCTTGCATCAGTCTGATTGTTGCCCTTTTGTCTCATTTCCTCCACAGCAAACTTAGGCACCAGGCTCAGAGTGAGAGATTCGGATACAAGGAGGTAAGGGCCTCGCACCCCAACACCCATCACTGGGTGGGGCTTCTTAGAGGATGTCAGTAAGAATATAGCAGGCCTTCCATCCAAACCAGTGCACTATTCACTGTGCATTGATACAAATGCAATGTACCTTACCTTATTGCATGAATAAATGATAGGTGTGATTTCACCATATTGCAGCTGGAGTTCATAACATTTGATGGCCCTTACATTCATGGGCCAATTTAGTACTGCATAGTAGTATTCTGAACCAGTGGCAGCTTACCAGTTTACAATAAAACAGACTTAACAGGACAGCTTGAACTGTGGCCCTGATTTATTTCCATTTATGTTAATGTCTTATAGGTTGTATTCAAGGGAGATACTAAGAAATTAAATCTACATGGGGTAAGACTCAGCAGGTTGCTCTGCTGTTTTTTAACTTGTAGATGTTTGAAACGTTAATCCATGTTCTTTGATAGCTGTGTGCTAAATGTCACACACGCAATTTAGCTAGAAGCATAAACGCAGGATTAAAGTAACACGGTGCTGAGATCCGTCCTGCTCTGCTCAGCATCTAAGGTACCGCCCTTGTGCTCACCATTTCATGCCTCTGTGATGTCACTGCAGCAGACGTGTGCCGTTTGTCTGGAGGACTTCAGACTAAAAGAAGAGCTGGGGGTGTTGCCATGCCAACATGCCTTCCACAGGAAGTGAGTAGTGTGAGCCGTAACCCGAAATGTGACTGTAGGCTGAAATCCCATGCGAAGTGAGGTCCGCGTAAAACGTGCAGCCCAAGTTGAGCCTGAAGAAAACAAAAAACAGGTGTGAGACTGTTGTGTGTGGCGTTATCTCACAGTGGGAAGTGGTAGACAAAAGAAGCTCACTAACCAGATGCATACCGTTGATGAGCTGCTTAACTTAACCTCCCTCAATGAAAAACCACCAGATTTATGCATCAGTGTCTTCTGCATTCTCTGTTGTTTTTTCGCTCATGCACTTTTTTCAATAAAGCATATCCTTCATCCATTTGTCTATCTTATCCTCCTGTTTGTCTGTCTATCTATCTATCCATGTGTGTGTCCACCCACCCACCGATCCAGCTGTGCCAGCTCGCCAAACAAACAAATCATGCCAGTAAGCCAGAGCCCCCATGCCCACCCACAGCCTTAGCTCAGTGGCTTTGAGGAAACTGAAAGCAGTCTGTTGTCTGTCAGATATCTCTGAAGGTAACCGCAAGCGGCCCCCAGCTCACACAGGGGAGGGGCCAAATGCAGCCTAGATGTCAGCTCAGACATGAAAATGCTGTACATGTGCTGATGCAACTCGTGGGTCCTCTGCATTACGGACAGCACACACTACACACTGCAGCCTGCCGCTGCTGCAACATCATGACCTCCAGTCCTTCTGTGGTCCCTCTGAGGCATTGGGAAATGAATACAGGGAGCACTGGTACCTCCCCAGTGTAATGCAGCATGAAGAATTGCACATTGACTTTGAGCAAACTGAAGGAATCCCCTTTGCATGGCAGGGATTGGACACCTTAGGCAGATTAGTGGTGGAGATGGGGTGAGGGGAGGGTTTCCTGGGAGCAACGCAGGCATTGGGCAGGGAATGTTTAGAGTTTCATAATAAAACCTGATTGGCTAGTCATTTCAGGATGACCGACAAACTTCTCCGCCGAACGGTTAAAAGGGAAAGAGGCATTGCATGCATCCAACAGCCCTTAAGAGGAGATTTGGAAAGATACTGTTCAAAATAGATGCAGCTGGATGTGTGTGTGTGGGGGGCTTAAAAATAATCATACTGAACTTTTGATCGCGCTGGTGTGGCCGTGGTGACGTGTGCAGGGGTGGGCGTGCAGTGAGTGTGCACCGTTGCGGCTGTGCTGTCTGCAGGTGCTCAGAATATTCCACCACACACCCTCCTAGCAGTATCGCACATCATGACATACCGGTGCATTCCCACAACTTGGAACTTTATTTTCCAACCACCTACTTGTACTATAGAACAGCTGAACAGAATGGATTCATAATGCAAATTTACACAAAGTAATGCTAATTCTGCTAGCATTTGATGCTAACATAAGACAGCAATTTTCACAGCCGTGCTAGTGGAAATTTGCACATAGTAAATCATGGTGTACACCATGTGAACAGTAAATAAGCATCTCTTTGGCATTACATCACCGTCGCTCTCCAAACCTGGCAATGCCTTTTATTGAGCCGA
Source organism: Mormyrops boulengeri (assembly GCA_026781065.1). Taxonomy (NCBI): domain Eukaryota; kingdom Metazoa; phylum Chordata; class Actinopteri; order Osteoglossiformes; family Mormyridae; genus Mormyrops; species Mormyrops boulengeri. The sequence goes on from JAODLD010000124.1 coordinate 29,943,850, forward strand.
CCCTTCTGCAGTGGAAAACCAAAGTGAGCTGAAGCTGCGCTGTAACTAGCCTCTCTCTGTGGTGCAGCTTGGTTCCTGTATGCCAGCGGAAATGTCCTTCATGTCTGAATGTGATGAAGCTACTTGCTGCAAGTCGTTTTGGTCCAGCCTCATGCCTCTGGTTTGTAAACCCGGGCCCCAAGGTCCACCTGCCGCTAGATAAGCTAAAGTACAGGGGAAGCAAAGGCCAGCTGTGCTCTGTGTATGCAAACCTCCGCTCATCATAGCAAGCACTGAGGCGCAGTTTCCATCCTCAGGTCGACTCAGGTCGGCCACATCCTTTGCAGGGTAATCCATGTGCTGGTACTGATCGTAGATCAGTTCACTGATGATCTGGCCTTTGAATAATGTGTCAAGAATTGATCTTGCTGGGGCATAACCCATTTGGCTGAGTCTGGTAGAGCCCTCCTGACCTCCACCTTTCTGTTTGTGTGTGTGCGTGTGTGCAAACCTACAACCAGGTGTCTCGTGAAGTGGCTGGAGGTGAGGTGTGTCTGCCCCATGTGCAACAAGCCGATCACTGGGCCACACGAGCAGCGTCACAGCCTGGGGACCCTGCTGGACGAACTGGTATGAGAAGCCTTACTCCACTCATCACCTGGGATGGTCCCAGGCACGACTACCAAAGAACGGACAGCAAAACGGAGATGTCTCCCTACTTAACCCTCCTGAACTATAAAGCCATTGTCCTAACCCTACTTATAGACCTACCCATTAAAGGAAGAGCTGGGATGGATGCAACAGAGCTACAGGATGGGTCCTCATGCATCTCTGAGACTGCATGGTTTCTAGCCAATGGATTAAAATCATGATTTTAAGACTCCAGATTAGATTTATATTGCTTGGGGTGGGGCAGTTCCCTCACAGCTGGATTGTTCCAGCAGGACACATATATGCGCTGCACCAGACTGCAAAACAGCATAAATCATGACATTTCTCTCTTCTGCCAAGAACCTTTTTCTACAGACTTTCAAAAGCAGGCTTTTCAAATGAGTGTTTTTTTTTGAGCACCTTGTTTTGAAAGAGAATAGGAAATTGCACACATCCGTCTACCCATGGGAGATCGACCGTCATCGAAAAACATAGTTACTGGCAGTTTCAAAAACGCAGTGCCAGTGTTAGGTGCTCTGCGGGTAGTAGACTGCTGCAGGGGTGTCGGGGTAGGAATTTTAAAAAACAGTCCTACAGAATTTACACTGTGGTTTGGTCTGCAATTCCTGCTTGTGATGTACAACAAAACTTTGACATTCCTATCCAGAAATGTAATTTTACATCAATAAATGTTATGTATTAAAATACATTTAGAAAAAAAATATATAATGCTTTTGTAAATTTTAATAAACAGAATGTATAATAAGGTGGTTTTTCAGTGATATAAAAGGTAAGGATACCGCTGGTGATACATTTTTATATAACTGCAATTCATAATTTCTTTGTGAATAACACTCGTGCGCAGATGTAATGGAAATACAGTAGCAGAAATACAAATCTGTTTTTCATTAACATAGTGATTACTGAACTTACCTTGCTGTAGTCTGTGCTTAAATAATAACAACAAAATCATTGCATACTGGATGAGCAAACATGATTCCGCTCTGGGGATAATGTTTGCATTTTTGAGAACAGAACACAGCACAATTCATATTCTCACATAGCATCTTACAGCATTTCACCTTTACCATGGGAAGTGGGCTGACTCACAGCAGAATAAACAGTGACCTGCGGTTTTTTCATTCCCCATTACCCACAAAAGGGGATTTTTATGTGTAATAAAGACTTTATACATGCAGTTCTCTAGAGACTAAACTGGATGAACTGCCTTAAATTGACACTTGCATATGACTTATTCACGTGTTCATGTGATGCCTTGCATTCTGAACCAATGCAGACATCACAGTTACATTTATTTAGTAGACACGTTAGACATTTCAGAAAGTATGTCAGCCTGTCCCTGGAGCAACTGGGGTTAATGGCCTTGTTTAAGGGCCCTATGGTGACATCCCTCAGCTGACCCAGGGATTTGGTCCTTCTAATCACAGGCACAGCAGTCAGTCCCACTGAGGCACCCTCCCACCTGCTGGGTAGGATACATTTTAGTCCATAGTTTCCTTTGGACAATGAAATTGATTACCAAACCGGATCAGCTCACTACTATCCCCTGTCGAAGTAATTCAGAGCTCTTCTCCTTTGGCAGCCTAAGAAATGGGTAACTAGGTCAAACTCAACATTTTAAGCCTAAAATGACTCTTAAATTGTTAATTAACTCAGAAGCCACATTTGTGTGGAAGCCCTTACTTTTAATATCTAATTTCTAACCCAGTATTTCCCAACCTGGTCCTCAGGGACCCACAGACAGTACATGTTTAGGAAATACGGTTTTCCCAGTCAGGGTTGCCTGTAGCAGAACAGAACACAAGGTCCGGGGTCGACTAAATGGGACGCCAGTGCACAGAAACTCAGGGGTAATTCAAATTATAACTCGTATGCAGACATTTTATACTATTACCTATCTAAATGTAAACCGACTGTTGAGCTTCTTTTGACGTTGTGGACTTTTACGTCACTCGACCGAAGCTGAGCATTATAGACCATGACATCGGGACCTAGTTTTCACAATCCATCCACTAATTTTGCACTCTCAATTATAAATACGTCCATTTGAAATTAACATTAAAATGTCTCTGAATTTCAGACAATATGTTTCAACAGTAATGCAATAACTATAGCCTCTGTAAATTCCCATTAGTAGGACTATCCTAAAACGGCCAGATTATTTACACCATCTCTGAAACGGCGTACGACAGGATTAAATCATCTGGCAGTAGAAAATACTATAAAATTCGATATCTTCACGAAGTAGCAAAGCGGGTTTCAGATGTAAAACTCTCGTTCTGGCCAGACCCGCCGAACCTTAACAGAAGCAGAAAGCAGGACACCGGAACCTTCTGAAACGCAGGCTGTGATTGGCTGCTGCTGGAGTAGCAGGAAAGACGCAACTCTCGCTTATAGGCGGAACTTCCTGCAAAAACATTTAAAAGTATATATATGTACAGATATATATTACAAGATAGATCGAGATACTAGAAAGTCTTCCAAAGCAGAAATTAACACATCAAGGTATTTTTGATAGCTTCAATGAGTATTTACCAAATATTGTGCAATTTTCAAGATAACACAAATCCAACCAATCATATATTCCCAGAATGCAATTGTCGGTGAATATAAATAAGGTTCGGAAAGTCATGTAAAATTGCGCATATGGTTCATGATCATTATGCAACATTGTGTGTTTAATATGCAATCTGGACCCCTGTTATATGATATATAGTGTATTTTCGCAAGTTATTAACAAGCATTTAGAGACTACAAACAACCCACCATGACAGAAAAACACGAACAACAACTGTTTCTTTCAGGTCACAGGCATTTATAGTTATGATCCTTCTAGTTCATGAAAATGATGAATGGGTTAATCACTGGTCGTCAGTGAGATGTGTCGCCTTATAATCCTTGTTACACAAAGACACATCACCCTTCTGATTGCTGGAAGGTCGTTTTGCGTAAATAAAGATCGATTGTGTTATTTAGTTGTGTTTTAGTCCGAGGTTTTCTTGGGTTGTGTGATAGTGTGGGTTAGTATCAACAGAAAGAAATTGCTTATGTGTCTTTATCTGCTGAACCATGTTAATTAGGATGGTAACTCGCGGTTTGAGTATTCTAATAAATAAGGTTGATTGAAAATCGAAGAACCGAAACGTTCAAATATGGTTTTGTGAAACATTTCGGTGAGATGGGTCATGTTTTAAAATATTTGTATTAACTCACTGTGAATTTAGCATAGTCAATTTTAACGACCCCGGCTTCATATTCAAAATCAGCTAAAGTGTGCTTCATACTGCCCTCTGGTGGCAGTCATACACATAAATTCCAAACTGCGGGACGGATTCCAGCGAAAGTGGTTTGTTTGAGGTTAATATGCCTTAATTTAGCATTAAGCTCACTTTCTTTTGGGTGTCCATAGCCATGGTACGCCAGTTCAAATATTAAAGTTGATGGACGGGTAGTGTAATAACACTATGTTAAATGTTACAAAATGCTGTTTACACTTGTTTGTATAGAAATGCCTGAAGTTCCCCAGTAAATATTGAACATGCACAGGCAAAATGAACAGCAAATATTAAAAACAATCAAACTACATTTGTATATCAAGTTCGTTATTTTTGAATTAACACAATTGGATGATGCATTTCAGATGTGACTCATAATAAATGCCAAGAGCCAGTATGAATCACGTAGGTTCAAATACAGCACAGAAGAGCTGGTGGGAGGATGCTGCACATAAGATCTATAGCAGAGCTCCATTCAAATTTGAACTTGTTTAAACAAACATAATCTGCAACCTTTAAGGAAGTAATTCCCATTTTATTTAAAAATATTTAAACGTCATTCAATAAGACAAAGAATACACAACCTGAAAGAAAATGCAACATGATCAGACAATAAACAGATCAGAACAGGGGATGTGAGGGTTAGGGAGGGATATTTGGGAGTGGACTCTGGACAAAGATGCACAGCAATGGTTCAGAGTTGCCCACAATCTGCGATCACAATCTTGGCAGTGCATTTTCCATTGGACCTGCCGTAGGACTCGATTTTTCTCACGATGTCCAGTCCTTCCACGACATTCCCAAACACCACATGCTTGCCGTCCAACCTAGTGAAGAAATGTTCAACCACAAAGTTTGCTTTCCTGGTTTGGCAGTTTCTTTCCCAGGTAACACTTGGCCATTATTTCAATTATTCTATCTTTTCCTTTAGAGGATTTATGGCAAATTGAGTATAATTCTGGGAGAATGGGAGGCAAAACTTTTAGATAAATATGAAATTGGTTTGTGGGAGTTTTTGTTACACAAAAATAATGAAAAATGATTAGTTCAGAGAAATAAGCAATCAGATTGTATAGGAGGTGGGTCCAAGCAACTAGAGGAGGCAGGACCAGGCATCTGATTGGTTGGTCCCACTTCCACTATTGCATGGACCCACCTCTACTATAACCTGATTGGCTATCTCTCTGAACTAATCATTTTTCATTCTGCCCTCAGAGCATTGCGAAAGTAAAACTCCCATAAGCTATGAAAATTTTTTAATAATCCTGTTAACAATTTGCAGTGTAGTCCATAGTATAGAGCATAGTATGAAGTGCTATCTCATTTAAATTTAGAAGCAATAAAGTTCAAACCCAAGTTGTCAGGCACCGCTGGATCAGTGTTACAGTTTCTCACCAGTCAGTTTTAACAGTGCAGATGAAGAACTGAGAGCCATTCGTGTTGGGGCCCGCATTAGCCATGGAGAGTATGCCACAGCCTTCGTGCTTCAACTGGAAGTTCTCGTCATCAAACTTGTGGCCATAGATTGACTTGCCCCCAGTTCCGTCATGGTTTGTGAAGTCACCGCCCTGTTGGTAAGGATGATTACAGCTAAAACAGGCATAAGTGACGCCAGACGCATAGCTTCTAGTGACGACCCAAACCAAAAAACCCACAAGCCAAGTTACTGCCTGAAATCAGAACACAAACCCAAGCAGACTCCAGGTAACCTAAAAAGCCACATCTCACGAGGGTCCATGTCCCGTACAGATTTCTCCACCTTACCTGACACATGAACTCAGGAATGACGCGGTGAAAGGTCGATCGCTTGTATCCAAACCCCTTCTCTCCAGTGCAGAGAGCCCTGAAATTCTCTGTTGGAATCATAGAAATAATTCAAACAGGAGGAAAAAATCTTTACAGAAGAGCCTTAACAAATTACGTTGCATATAAAGTACAAGACACCACGGAATTAATATGCAGTTGTGCAGTCCTACAAGCAAGATAGACTTAACAGCAGCATACATAAATGCAGAAAGATATATGGCTTACCAGCTGTCTTTGGAACAACATCAGCTCTCAGCTGTAAAAAACAAAACGTTTGTAAGGTCTTTGACCATTCAGACATTTTTAATAACTACTATTAAGTTGTTACTCTGAATAGCATTTCCCATCCCAGCTTACTCATGCACCGTACCTCTGCCTGTCATCAGCTGAATCACTGAGTACAGGTAATTACATACAACGCCAGGTTCACTTACGTTGCTCTTTCATAAAACTGGATTTAACGTAATGGCCATAATTACTTTCTCCATATCTCTCTCGGTGAGTAGTCGAATACTGCATCATGGGGAGTACAACTGTTTTTTACAAAAGAATCTGAATCATAATCAAGAATTGGCATTGCGTTGCAACCGAGCAGTCAAACCATGGCTATTTTTGTAAATTTGGAGCGTTTTGTTCAAGTGGCGCCACTTTATTCGTAGCTCAACGAGACTAACTGGGCGCCTGATGTCCCAATGCCCCCCTGCAGATCCACCCGAATGTATGTGCTGTTGCAAACAATCGTCTTTTGACTTGTAGACTAGTAAAAGACATGCATAAACTGCACTCCAAAGACACATCCACTTAACTAATCCTTACGTTTCTCAATTCTAATCCTCTTTAACTCCCACGGGTAGTTCAATTGATCTGGTTTAAGCTCAAGTACGCGAGCACGTACATGGTGTCTTTAATTTAGCTCAAAAACTCGCAGGTTATTGCACCTTATGGTATAACCAACATAATATGGGCGCGCCCCCGATCGGTACTGCGCCCAACGCCGCGCTTCTCGCCTTTACACCTGTAACAGCCTACGTCATCCCTGTCAAAAAGGGCTCTGGCTATTTTACCGCAATCCCTCAGTGTGGCCGTACAGCCAAAGTTCGCCTCATGCCCGCTAATAAACCGAGGGCGGTGCAGCCTCTACAAAGAAGCGGGGTCGCATCCCAGTGCGGGTTTCTACCTCCAGCAGGGAAATGCGACCAAACACAATGATTAGCAGATGCTGCACAGGTCATTTACCCATACGACAAAAGGATATGCGGTACGGTAAACGAGAGTGGAAACGAAAAAAACCGACTTAAGCTGCTAATATATATATATATTTTTTTCTCCAAAAAATATCTAGTAAACATTTGCGCACAACCAAAACTAACTTACTATCCTGCCCAAAGAATGGCATTGAAAATGACGTCGGTTTTAACTGAATGACTTTATGTAGCAAGATCGTGCAAAAAAGTAGCCATTTGTAGGTTGCTCGACATCACGAAGGCCAGCTCCAATGTACGTTAGAAAACTGTAGTCTGACGGAAATCCATTTGCTGCTGCAAAAGTGCACTATTCGTATTTAATGCACTCCACCTATAGCTCAAATCCAAACAGGAAATGCAAAATAAAACCATTCAGCCCCCCCAAGAACAGGAACTTGAAATCAATTTAATTTTGCAGGTGAATCGATACGGCACGGTTGCGCAGTGGATTGCACTGTTGCTTCACAGAACTGCGAATACGTTCGAGTCTCCACCATGGCACAATGTGTGTGGAGCCTGCATGTTCTCACCGTGGGGTTGCCTTCTGGTACTCCGGTCCCCCCAGTCCAAAATCATACCGAAGTTGGAGTATTGCCCGTAGGTGTGCATGTCTGACTAAATGGTGCGTCGCGATGGGTTGACGCCCCAGCCTGGGTTTTTCCTTGCCTTGTATCCGTAAGCTCCGATTTCAGAAAATGGATGAAGACGGAGGAATCGTATTTCGGCAGGTGCAGCTAATATAACTAACAGTGTCGCGACAATAAATGCGAGGAGTAGCTGTACACATTTATTTATCAAACATCACTTACTGTACAGGTCAACTGGAAAAGTATTTCAAGCTCAACAAATAATGTAAGTATTCAAAGTACTATATTAACTAACTGCATCAATTTCTTACCAGCATGACAATCCTGCCGATATTTTCGCCGTTCACAGTGATGTCAAAAAAGACTTTTGGGTTAGTCATGTTGACATGTATTGATACACCTGACGGGCGCTCACTTTACGTCTAATAAACACCATCCAAGACTTATTTCAGATACCTCGCAATGGGTGACACGTGCCGTTATTACAGGAATTTATAAGGCGCAAGAAACGCCTCAAGATTGATGAGAACCAATAAAAAGGCTTAATTCTTTGAGCGAAATGGAAAGAACCAATTAGAAGCCGCAGGTCCACAAAATATGCATATTTTTACTCGTTATGAAAAATGCCGTATCTCATCGAATTTCTGTCGTCATTTCTACGAATGGCACTGCGATGGGGTGTCACTGAATGTCACTGAAGCGGCACATTTAAACAAATGCAACTTTATAAAAACGCTTTCAGTCGGACTCTGCGAATGTCCATCATCTTTGAACTACCTTTGGTCTACTCCAGTGTGGGCATCATCGCAGTTCCGATTAAAGCGCCGTATTATGAGTAAACCTTTATATTAAATAATGTGCAACGGCAACAGATTTGCGAGAAGGCATAGGTAGAGGGATGAATTAAAAGCGCGTATTTAATGCGAAATAGCAGCAAATGTTACAGTTGTGTTTTCTCGGACGCTCGTGAAATACGTAAAGTTCCGGTGATATAAAACATTAAGCAACAAATGATAAATGTATTTCCCCGGGCGCTGCGCAAAAACCACGCCTTTGGCGCCATGGAGCTGGATATGGTTTGATCACTTTTAAACTGTTATTTTCGTCTTGTCTTGGAGAAATACCACACCCCTATTTGTCATTGTATACAGTATGGACCTGATCACATATAATCCTTTTCCCAACTGAGTTAGAGATTATCTATTTAGAGCCCTAGTGTTCCTTTTTTTTGTTCTTAATATGTGAAAGTTCCTAGATTACCCGCAGTTTATGCATCACTCTTTCCCTCATTTCACGGTATTTTATCCCATCTATGTGGCGCTCATTTCCTCACGTTTTTGGTCACAGTCATACTAACAATTTAAGTCAATTCCGCAAGGTGGTGCTTTTGGGCTTTCGATACGCTTACATACACATGGTCCATAATGACCTATATTGCAAAATAACCTTACAAATGCCACAATAGTTGCAAATTGTTGTGATGTGAATAGCTTTGCTACTTACCGACTGGACTGATGGGGATTAAACGGTCTATGACTTCACTTGAAATGATTTGCGGATTTCAGTACAGTCAGCGAGCCCGTATTGGATAAGCGAATAGAAGATGGATATCTGGGGCATTATTTATCCAAAAACAAGCACACATAAAAGAAGGGGCATCAGGGTACACCAATTATCTTTAATAATAATTATAATATTAATTAAAAAAAAATGAATATGATACACAAATAACCTGAAACAAAAACAGTTGCACATCCAATAACTGTTGCCGTTCTGGGTCATCGTCTTACAAACTGCAGACACCCGACAATGCCCAAAAAGCGGTCGTAATATCCGACGAGACAAAGAACTGAACACGTACTCGTTTCAAATTTAATTCTCTCTGAGATAGAGCTCATCGCGAAGGAGCTGGCAGACAAAGCAGGTCTGCGAATATGCACGTTTCATAGTGTTTTACATGGGTATATACAGCGGGAGGAAAAATATTGTGCTTAAAAAAGTCATCTTGTAAGCATTCACTTCCATTGTGAAACGGCTCTTCTCCCACGATCCAACCGAGCTTCACTGAGCACCTTAAAATTCATTTGTCTAGTTACAAAAATGAAAGCAGGTATAAACATTTAAAATCGTAAGTTTCTTTTCTTTAAATAAGGGCCAACTGGGAAAACAAACATTGCTGTAACGTGAAGTTCAGAGAGTTATGTCTGGTGAAGGATCAATGATTTCCAGGGGTCTGGATGAATAATGAACATATCGCTATGAGGGGAGGGGTGTTCAAACGACAACAGTAAATTTAGGGCAGGTTATTTTCTGGTGAGTTTTTTTCCTCCTGCAAATAAGATGGAGAACCAAAATGCACTAACTAAATGAACCAGATTAGGGACACGCAGGAGTGTGCATGTTGCGATTTGCTATATTTGAAAAGTATGGTAATATATTACTGGCGAGGACAGTAATTCTTTCCACACTGATGAACAGTCTCTTTCTCTGCACCTGGATTGGTGCCAGGGCAACAACACCCCCCCCCCCTTTAATAAAATAACAAGTAAACAAATATCTGGCCTTTCAGACTAGGAGTGCGAGTGATGTCTGTGCCAGGAATATCTATCTGGGTGTGGCTTAGAGATGCGAGCCCCTTCCCACAGCAGGTAGCCCCCACTGCGCCGTCCTTCTGCTCCACAGGCTCGTATCACCCTACAGCCATGGACGGAAAACTGCCAGCTACTAAATGCTTCCCCAGCAGGGGGCGCCTTGGTTCGCTTTTCTCCAGCAGTGAACATTGTCAGATCCGACTTCACAGCGGCCTTGGAGCGACCACATGCAAATTCTCACCATTGATTGTTAAAAGCAGGACCGATTTCTGCTCCGCCCCTCCTAACCCCCCCCAAAAAAATAAAAATATATGTTTAGGGGGTAGACACAATGATAGGCAAGAGATGTTTCAGCCAAGCAATCTCTTTCCACAGCTATTCATGAAATGAGTATTTCACAGCAATAACTTTCAGAGCAGGAGTCTCTTGATACAACACAGGAGATGGGAAACCTAGTTAATTACCACAGCGAACATAATGAAATTGGGATGAAATGGTCACCAACCAGCTGCCCATTACAAAGCTCTTCTGGTTTAATTAAAAGACTCAGCAGAACTAGTTCAAAATAACAAAAAACATTCAGAAATGGTCATACTGGTCTGTCAGGGACTGGGAACCATTTCAAATGGATTTCCAGGAGTAATCTCATTATACAAGATGCCTTGCTCAGATTGATGCCCTTGAGTAAAATTTTGATCACTGAACATTGTGTGCTGGGCTGTACCAGCTAGCTGCTAAATGTCACGCACAGTGTGGAAGCCAGGTACCGGATGTGCCTGTACAACAGAGATGTCTGACAAACGCTGAGATGTGGAGGTGACTGTACAGCTGTCAGATGACAGGGGAAGCTGCCCGCCACAGCTCTATGGCAGGAAGTCTGACAAAGACAGGCCCTATCAGCTTCAGGAGCTCCGTGATAAAGCGCAGTGCTCCACCCGACTTGGACAGTATCCCATTTATACTAAATGCCCATTTACTCACATATTTCTCTCTTGGTTTAAAAGAATGGTTTAAAAAAAGAACCGTCAACCCTTTTCAACCTGTCTCGTTTGATATCTAACCGCGTGAAGCTTTTGATGTAACATATGGCTTCCCCAGTGCTTACAACTCCATTCACGAGCTGTACTCCATCTGGGCTGCCATTTTGCTACTGGATTCCTCCGAATCAGTGAATAAAGCAGGGGTTCATATCTTAAAAATAGAACAGTAAAATCTGTTAACATAGTTCATAGGCAGTTAAAGTCACATTATTTTTCTAAAAACATCTTTCAGTGTCCCCACCAGATTTTCAGATTCATGACAGGAAGGGCTGGAGTTGGACTAATGGTACAGCCCCCCCCCCAACCCCAATATTCTCCAAAGATGCTGGGCATTTTGTCCCCCCCTCCCCCTTATTTTTTGGAGTGTTGCTGAGGACCATAGGAGACAGAGTTGTTAGGACTCAGTTGTTCTCAAAGAGGGACAGCAGGTCGTCATTGCTGTTGTTGGGGAGGTCGGGTGGCCCAAGGTATGACAGCAGCTCGTCTGGATTCGTCAGTTCTGGGAGCAGCTGGAGGGAGATGGACGCAGAGGTCACATGGTGCGCCAGGCTCTCGAACCCGTGCTTACAAATTAGAGGAGTGTTAGACCTATTAGAGGAGGGTGCGTATGTAACCAGCGCGGCATCATCTACTTCATAAAGACACTCTGTTTTAGAGAAAGGCTCTGGGTTAAATTGAGAATTCCAGTAAAGTGAGACGATGTGTCCCATTAGAAAAAGGGAACAACTGGGGATGTGGCCGTAACCAAAACGACAGCAATCACTCAATGACTCACATCAAGGGAAGGTTCTGGAACCTCTCCGGGGGCCCCTGGTGTACCGAGCCCAAAGGAGTTGTCCGAGTGGACGCGAGGGTTCTGTGAGGGGTTGCGGGTGTGCATGGGCCCCCCCGGTCCCCCCAGGTGCGGAGCGCCATGCAGGCCCTGCTGAGGCTGCTGTTGTTGCTGCGGCGGCGGTGGCTGCTGCTGTTGAAGAGGATTATGGGAAGGGTCCATGCGACCAGGGTGGGCCATCTGGGTTCAGAGAGAGAGAGCAAAACACTGGAGGTGAGGTGGGTGGGAAACAGGGAGAATCAAGATGGCCGACACAGGTGACACTGGGGAATGTCTGCCATCGGCACACACAGGACTAAAGTCACCAGCAAATGAGCAACGCTGCCCCCCTCAGGTAGGCCTGAAAACAGTCAGGACCCTGAGCAGCTGAGTGACAGGGAGATGCTGTTGCCTCCAAAAGTAGTTGAGAAGCTCTCCAGAAAAAGAGCGGCAGAAGGGAACGACATGACGTCTGACAAGTACTAAACCAAAAAAAAAAAACCAAAAAGAAATTTATTTTTACAGTTCAATACCACAAGGAGAAAAAAAGAGTATGAGAGGCTTCATCTATTACTGCCTTTTTGCAGACAGGACTCATCAGAGTGCATGTACTATTTCTTTCAATTAGAGATTCAGACATAATTAAAACAAAACAAAACAGAAAGTTTGGGAGGTTATGGGTTACTCTCTGCTTGGTTACAAGGACGAGCCCAACACAGGAAACAGGCCATGTTGTTCTGGTTACTGACAGAAGCCCTGGTGCCAACAAACACTGACGGGGGGTATATGGTCGGCAAAGCACCACAGGGGTCTGGAAATCCCTGCATAGGGTGTTTCTTAATAGACACCAGCTGTATTTATGAAGGGTGTGTTTATGGTGGGTGGGGGTGTGAACTGGGCTGGGGGGGTGGGGGTAGTCTTACTTTCCTGACACCCAAGTGCAAAAGTCTGTGGTATAAGCAGTACCACCAGAACCTGCAAAGGAGTAAATGAGGAGGAAGAAGAGGAGGGGGGGCTGCTCACCTGTGCAGGCATGGGGTGCCCTGCTGGCTTCTCGGGGGTGAGAAGACCACTGGGCAGGTCTGACTGGTAGGACAGTGGAGGTGGCCCTGTGGAGAACTCCCCAAGGGTCGGGGTTCCAGGGGCATTGGGGAAGTCAGAAAACCCCTGCTGGCTGGGGTATGCCGATCCAGCTAAAAAAGGAAACAGCGAGATCCAGACTGAGGCAGGAAGCACAGAGTCTGGCGCCCTCGGTGGTAGCAAGTGGAAATGCTCAGAGGAATAAATATTCACTGCTTGTTTTTGTAACTACATGGGGTATTCTGAGCAGTCTACCAATGATGTTATGGCTGTGTTAAATTGTGGTGTAATGCACATCCTATACTGTGGCAATGTTGTTTATCCTGCAAAAGTGAATTGCTCCGTTCTCTAAAAGCTCCCAGTGGAAATAATCAGCTGCTTATAGATCGGCGGGAATGAAAACCTAAAAAGACTTAATTGGATTAACAGATGATAAATGTGGTTCTTGAAAAGGTTCTTACTCTGGGTCGGGTAGTCTGGTGTGTTACTGCTGCCACCTTGTGGTAAAGAGGGGTATGGTGAGGAGGCTGGACCTAACGCAGCAATCATCTCCATGACGCTGGGCAAGATCATGTGACTGGGGCTCAAGGTTCGACAACGCTTCAGGGCTGGCCCATCCGGGTCCTCCTTGATGTGTAGGTCGGGTTTCACTGGAACAGGCTTCCAGCTGCACACTGGGTCAATCGTGATCTCTTCGTAATCCGAGCTGAGGGGGGAAAAAATGGTAAAAAGGTAAAAGATAAAGAAAACTAGGAGGGGATAAAAGAAAACAAAGGACAACACGGAAACGGGAAAACATTCTGGAATATCTTATTGTGTTTTATCGGAAGTTGCCTCAGAACATTCCACAAACTCAAACAGGAAATCCCCTTTTCTTTATTTCCTGCTGGACATATTACCAAACCTGGTAGACGACATTCAGTGCACTTTGGCGCCATTCAATCTTGGCAAATGGAGTGAGCAGCAAAATAGCTGAGAGACCCTGATGAAGCTGCTTTTGGGGATGACAGGATGGGGGGGCAGAGTTTACAGACTCACTTTTGGATGTAGATGAGAATCCCTAGCATGTACTGGTCCACTTCCAGGCCCTCTAGAAGAGCAGTCTTACTGCAACAAACAAAAACCGACACTGAGTCAGGCACTGACTCCCAGCATGATCAACTCCCAGCATGATCGACTCCCAGCAAGCACAATTCCTGCAGCGCGCCAGCTCTCACACAAAGAGTGTGAAACACGCGCAACCTAAGTGGGCAGCTGTGAAGGGACAGGCGTGTCTTACTTGCACACGGGACAGCGCCAGGTTCCTCTCTCACAGTTCAGCTGCAGGTAAGACTCCAGGTCGAAGCACTGGAAGGACAAAGGCAAGTTAATCATTACCGTCGAATTCTGCAGTTAGGCATTAAAGGCTTACCTTCAGCCTTTGAGAGTACACTGCATTTCATACAGAACAGCAAAATGCACGCCACAGATAGCTCACTGCTAACCAAAATTTTGTGGAAATAAATTAAGTCCATTCACACATTCCGAGCCACCCCGTGGGAGAGTTAGCGTAGTTTAACCAAGAGTCACAGAACTTCATCCGATCAACCCAAAACGCATTGGACATCCTAATACAAGTTAGAGCAGCTTTCAGATAAAGCACAAGACTGCTTGCAACATTATGAGCTCTTCGTCAGACACACATTTCAGGAAATAACAGACTTTCCAGAAATGTATTGTAACGATGAAACAATGCTATACAACATTGCAAAGACTTTATACACATGGATACAAGCAGAGTACTGCGCAAAATCATAGGCAGCTGTATCAGCTCAGGCATCTCAAAACCTCCCCAAAAGTCACCCCAGTATCTGTAAGCAACCATCCAATACACCCATGTATTTGTTGGCATGTTCGGCTCATCAACACCTCATCAAGTAAACTAATTAAGTTACTTAAGTGAGCTGGTGAGGAAATGCATATGGAACAGCTTGGGTTCCCCGAGGAGAGGTCTGGGAACCAAAGCTGTGTGCTTCCAGCCATCCAACAAGACATGCATAATACTTTGGACAAATTCTTGTTCCACGTTAGTGTATTACTGTATTATTTGTATATATCCTCATATTAAATAATGCCTTTTCTGAGCAAATATCCACTTATTCTACTAATAAGCAGCTTTAATAATAAGTTTCTTTGGTGGCCTAAGGCTTTTGTTTAGTGGACATAGCACTAAATATATGTGTGTGTGTGTGTGTGTGTGTGTGTGTGTGTGTGTGTGTGTGTGTGTGTGTGTGTGAGAGAGAGAGTCAGATTTACATTACATTATGGGGACCAAATGTCCCCACACTCAGTATGTTTACATGCACAGCTAAGTTAAGCCACGGTTATAGCTCCACTATGCCATTTAATAGGACTACTGTCCTTGTCCCAGTATACATGCATGGGAGGGGAATCAATTTATTGACCGAAGTATGACTCCGCTACAGTAGGTGGCGATATGGCTCCTTTCAGCTTGTTAGTACTGGGCTTTTTCCAGTTGACCTATTATGTCACAGATGTAAAAAAAATAATTAATAATACTGGGTGCGTGGACAAATGAAGTGACACAAGCTTTAATTGTGATCTGGTCAGAAGAACAGATACAACAAGATCTGTATAGCATAACAAGTATTTTGTATGATATACTATGACAGTACGGTATTAGAATTTTTTCAAATATTGTAACGTGATTTTGTTGTAATAAATATTGAGGTATTTCGGAAACAAAAAAGGAGTTCGACAAATTTCTCATGAACCCGTCTAGGATTCAATCACACAGCAAGGATGAAAATGATTATGACTGTCTCAGAGAACGCATGCAGCGCTCATGCAAAAGCAGCGGAGGTAAACTTTAAACTGATTTTTAAACATATGCTAGAAAATCTTAAAAATGAATTGCAATTAAAATTGCAAAACTTGCTAGGTTTATTTTCCTTTGACAGAGTGGAAATGTTTTAGCGAGACTTAAAACTCCCTGCGCTGAAACATTTGTACCAAACTGAAGGTAAGAAAAAGCCTGATCCTAATCCTGCTGATCGCGATGTAAGAAATGGATGTTCATAACATGATATGTTGGTATTAATATAGCACGTCACTATATTAATTAGCACGACCATTTTTTAGGTCCCCACAAGGGGAAATTCAATTTTATATAAGTCTCTGACTCCAATCAAAAAACTAAAAATGCTAAAAGTCTTGCATTTTGTTTGGTTATCTTAAGGTTGTCATTGTTGGAATTTGGGTTATGCCCATAGAAATGAATGGATGGTCCCCACAAAGATATGAATACAGCTCTGAGTGTGAGTGTGAGTGTGTGTGTGTGTGTGTGTCTGTCTGTCTGTCTATCTGGCCGCTGCCCACCTGTATGTGTCTGCAGTCGTGGCCGCGAGCCGGCAGCTGGATGCGCCGGAAGGTGATGGGACACTTGAGAGACACTTTGATGGCCGTCTGCTCCACACCATCCTCCCCATTGAGGCCAGGGGTGCCGGGGATGGTGCCACTGCTGAAGTTCCTCTTTACTGGGAGGGGACAGCGAGGGGACACATGTCAGTGCAGCTCAGACACCACCGCCTGGGGGAAGGGGCCAGGACTGAGGTGGGGGGTGGCACTCACTCTTGGTGACGCAGTGCTCAGCCGGTAGCAACCGTTTCTTCATGAGGCCCTGCAGGACGGAGCGAACGGACGGCCTGTGCACCAGCTGCAGCACGAACAGGTGCGACTGCAAGAGAGGGGCACATCGACACCCGTGTCAGCTGGGAGCACCGCCCTAATGAGAAGGGTCGCAGGGACAGAGGCCAGGTCCATACTGCGGCTGACACCACAGGATCCCGATTCCAGTTAAAGAAACTGGTTCAGTGGGCCAATTCTCAGCATGGAGTTGGATTTTCTAAACAATCAAGGTTATGGTTGATCAGATTGTGTCAATATTTTACAGAAGTCAGTTCATGACTAAACACTGAATGAAAACAACCCAAATGTCAGGCCAGGGCGAGTAGGTACAGACAGAAATAAAAAATCACGCTGTATTAGTGCCATAATTTGTTTGTCTTTTTCAGAACGGGATTTTGTTTTGAACAAAATAATGAAACGCTCAGTCATTCTCGTAAACTTCACTCCTGGGGGCAGAGCATCAGGGGGTAAGACATTCATAAGCTGGACGGGGCATAGCTGTGGTGTAGCGACTTTAGAGAAGAGCCAATTTATTGCCAAAATCTGTGACCTTCTGGTGAAGGGGAGGGGGGAAAAAGGAGAAAAACAGCAAAGATTGTCAGCTGTAGCTAAGGACCCCTGTTGGGGGGGGAGGCTGGAAACACGTACGCAACAGCAGGCGGTCACGGTGATCTGGATGGTGTTCCGGCCCGGCTGGCACACGTGCTTCAGGTACAGGGGCTTGTGGGACGTCTTGTTGTC
>JAODLD010000124.1:29970799-29989515 GCA_026781065.1 Mormyrops boulengeri
GTCACATCTGATGTCATTGATAGTGGACATTCTGCTTCAGCCAAGTGATGGGATTTATTTCGGTGGAAAGCTGGGTGGGGGGGGGGTGGTTGCTTCTCTGATAGAACATTCCTGAGCATGGCTATGTGCCCTGGGCAGCCAACACAGTCGCGTGCAAAAACCAAATGTCTACTTATTTTGCACAGACGCCTCACGCACATCATGGCTCGTGCCACAGCAAATGCCATCATCACGTTCTCAACGTGACCACTGGGTGAGGTCATATCCAAGCATCGATGCTGTCAGGAATCCCAGTTTTGGCTTCATACCTCCTCAGCGGCTCCCGTTTCCTTTCCGGGAAACACCCCGAGTCACATGACGCACACTGCGGGGACTGCATGTCCCATCTCCGTACACCGGACACTCAACCGAGACGGGCAGAGACTCACCCGGGCGAAGGCCTTCCTGCTTCCTCAACGTGACTAATCGTGTCTTTTCAAGTGAGCACTTGTCACGCAAATGTAGCCTGGACACAAACCGAGAGCTGAGAAGGGTTAACAGGTAGCAAACTCATCTGAAAAAGACGCTGGTGTCCCAATGGGTGTCTGTGAGGAAGACAAAATCTCACAGAAACCGGTCTGTTACTCATAACATGTGACGGTACCCTGCTTCTCTGCTCATTTAAGCCAATGAGCCTGACAATGTGTGGCACACAACCGCTCCATAGCATTGGCACAAGAAAAAAAAAACAGCAGCAGAACATCGAGCAAAAGCTGGAGTATATTGAGAAAACCAATGCAGCTGCAGGTAGGTATCTATATTACACCACTGCCTAGAAAACAGCCATTTAACTTTAGAAGCCCTTAGGAGAAATTCCAGTTGAACAACAAAGACCTGTCTCACGGTCCATTTACAGCTATAATAACCAAGTTTTTTTTACATATATAAACTGGTTGTATGTCTATTTATATACATGTGCCTAGAAGAACATTAGCAGGGAAACCAACATGCATACAGTGTGTCACTCAGTGGGCATGTACAAAACCGACTGTTAAACGGAAAACTAAGGCTTCTGGTCGTGTTCAACCGGCTCGCAGTAACCTGTTAACCTTGTGAGTCAACCAACAGTCATCGAACCAAAGCAGTGGAAGAGAAGGCTGCTCTGAGGGAATTCTGTATATTTGGTGTTCGAACCCTGTTCTTAAATATGCTAAGTATGTAAATGAAAAATATTTAAAAACTGAAATCTATTGATCCTCTAAACACGTATAGTACAGCTGTGCGGTATGACCAAAAATTTATATCACGGTATTTTTCAAAGTGATATCGGTTTCATGGTATACGACGGTATTTTTTTTCTTTTCTTTAAGTGTGACTGGCCGTTTACCACATTTTTGTTTTACGTTTTTGCATTGTTCCCACATTAACTATATCATTTTATTATTAGCCATTGCGCCTATCCGCTAACTTAACGATAAAATACCGCTAACGTGTTTGTTGGCCAACTGCTTATAGGTAAACAGCTAATGTTAAGGTGTGCGCTGGCCAAGTTAACGTTTTTGATAAGTGTTTAATAGTTCAGTGTTGCTGGAACACAAGCTTTCTTAATGTCGGTCTTTAAGATGCTTCGCCAAGTTCGACGTGCTACTTGACTTCGTCGCTACAACTTTGTAGCACTGTTTGCATAAAGGCTTATCGACAACCTTAGCCTTTCCATACTCGTCTGTAAAATACTTCCAAACGGCAATTTTGCATTTTTTAAATTTTTTTTTTAACTAATGCAGCTTGCAAATGCCTTCAACTGCAGCATATGCCATGTTCGGACAACTCGGTATGTGTGTGTTAACCAGCGCCAATGCATTCAGCAGCTATTGAGAGGATGGGAGGGGCTGCGCGAGTGTGTGCATGTGGTGCTGTGTGAAGTGTGGTGAATGAGATGAAAACCGCACTGTTGGTATCAATAATGGTGAAAATGAGCATTTAATCAGATGCTAAATTTTATTATTGATTAGTATCTGCGAATCGATTTGTTGACAACCCCAGTGCCTCATTATTTTCAACTCCAGCGTCAGCTATATCTTCCGTTTCTGATCTATCGCGGTACATTTTTAGTAGTGCAGCAGTGAAAAAGGTCCCCCCTTAAACAGTTTCCAGCTGCGGCACTTTCCAAACGTTGTGTAGGCTATTTAAACCGGCACTGCGGTATAAGAAAAATTCATATCATAACAATAATAAAAAACGATCCTCGTTATGAACCGGTATACCGCCCAACACTAACTTGCATCCCTCGCATCATTTGGGATGGGCTGTAAGTCCATCACAGGGTGAACAGTTGCGCAAACACAAAACCACAGGCTACGAGAAAGTCAGGGATGGCGATTAACGTGACAGCATGCCTTTGAACTGCAGGAGGAAAATGGAATTACGGGGAGAAAAATGGCATGACATGGGGAGAACCTGCCGAATCCAGAATCTACAAAGCAGAAGTGCGATTCAAACCCTCAACAGCAGCGCTACCCACAAAGCCAATGTGTTACCGAAAAAAGAAATTAAATAATAATAAAAACAAACTGTTGAAGCAGATCATCTGAATCATTAAGTAACTGGTAGGCTTGGGCAGTATTTATTTTCTCATATGCAGTGCAGTCATACTGTATGCCGTGCTGTGCATTTTTATTTATTTATTTATTTTTTTACAGTATTTTCTGAAGCAACGCTATTCCCACATTTTAATATGTTGAAGATAAAATTTGCCAAACAAGAACATAGCGCTATTCCCAAAATATAATATTCCAAAAGTTCGCTGCACATTTAGTACAAGCTAACTTTTTTCCTATTTTACTGGAGTGCTTAAGAAAGGTACAGAAATTACATTTATCAGGAAATAAAGATATCGCCAAAAAGAAAACAATTTACAAGGTTTTTAAAGAGCAATATGTTTAGACAGTGTGGCATTTTCCAAGCAATTTGCTTTTATACAACAGGCTACAATCTCTGTCAAGCTAACACATTCGTGGCATACAGACTGCTCCCTTACTGGCAAGGCCGGTGGACAGGCTCCTCCGATCACCTATAAATCTATTTTACAAACTTTTTGAATTTGTTGCAAAAAAAACAGAAACAGACTGTTCCTCTCTTCAGAATTTGAAACATACTTGTCTATAGTTAATACACACTTTGTCTTATTAACCAGCACACCTGAGGTTAAAAGTGACAGATAATCAGTTTGTCGTGACCACACAGGGAAGGGAGCCTTGGCAGATCATTGCTGGTAACCGCTGCTCCAAGGGCAGTGCTAGTCCAAAGCTCAGGCCTCAGCCAGGCTGGAAGTCAAAAAGTGTCAACCACACATTTAAAAATAACGTGTAAAAAAACCCTGGTGTGAGGACGAGACCCACGGCGTGAGCCTGTACCATGTCAGGGACAGTGAGCGTTCTCTCACCAAAATTTGCCAACACGCAGCTACCGTGCTGATGGAGAATCAATGTCTGATCCAGGTACCAGCACAGCAAAGCCTCCCTGTTCACCTCACACACAATTTGGCATGTGCGCACAGACCCTTCATAATCAAAGCCATGAAACCACAAAGGTTCGGAAACCCAAACTGAAAATAACAACTAACTCCTCTACAGAAACGTACAGTCAGATGGCCAAGCAGACCGACATATTGACCAGCCCTGACCAGAAAGTCAAAGGTCAATGGAAATGATTCCAAGATGGACAACCTTTATCCAGGTAGCTGGTAAAGCACAATTAATTACAGGGGCTCTATGCAGGTAAAAAAAAAAAAAAAATAGTAATATGACATATTAGAAAACTAAATTAAGACTCAATTTCATTTACGCCACTGACTCTTAAGGTTCAAAATGAATATATATATATATTTTTTTTTTTTTTTTTACTGATATATCCGTGGTTGACAATAACCCTCTTTTATGCCACATGCAAGCATAAGCCATCACCGCTACATCATAATTACTCATAATTACTCAAATCAATTGCTCACAAACACAATTGCTTGCAGATAATTAATTGATGTGCAAAAGATGAGTGTTAACCCGCATATTTTGTTCTGGGAAGCCAAAACAGGCTGTTCGTTCATCACTACCCCCCAACCCCCCATTGCATTATGACTGAGCACTAATACAAATGCCACCACAAACCATGGACCCCCCCAAACCGTGGCTGCTCCCAGGTGAGGCTCCTAATTACTGGATACCTTGTTACTGAACCCTGCCATTAAAAGTGCCCCCCTTAACACATGCAGACCTTATACACACCTTAACCACTAGGAGAATAAGCCAGATACCATCTACTAGCACTACCTCGCTCACCAGTGAGAGTGAGTATTTTTATTTATTCATTCATTATTAACTTACCTACTTGACTAGCGCACAACTGATGGACTCAGCCCTTCACATAAGCAGAGCGCAAGCAAGGGGATTTGGGTGTTTGCTCGCAGACAGCGCCAGGTGTCCACCATCCACAGCAGCAGCTAATGTAGGTCTTTAACTACTCGGCTACCCGCTGAAGTGTCAAAGCCGGTGTGGTGTGACGGGCCGCCTCGACAGCCGGACAGTCTAGAGCCAAAGCGGAGGCCGGCTGGCTGACAGACTGAGTGGGTTTGCGGGAGCGGCCGGGGGAAGTCGGACAGCCCCGTTGCGTCACGCATGTGGTGGCTGGCAAGGCCGGCGAGGGTGACGTAGCGCGGCACAAATGGCCCTGGTGGCGGCGAAGAGGAGGAGCAGCCGGATGAGAACTCAGACGCAGAGAGGGGAAGCTGCACACTCACTGTGACTCGGGAGTTCTCCCTTCCAGAGGGGCCACCTCCTGACCCCCGTACTGCGCTGGCGGGGAGGGGGAGAGGCCCATATTTATCTGGAAAGTCAAAGAAAGGGTTTCACTGGAACTCAAACAAGTGGGACCCAGGGGAGCGGCACAGGCCGTGCTGAGGGACAGGACAGCGCCCCCATCAGGAGGAAGCAGACAGTGCTAACAACAGCAGCTGGACTCTCTCCACTTCCACGCAATCAGATATTCCTTGGCGGTTTTTTTTTTTTGTTAGTCGCTGGTTGTTATAGTAACACAGTCGGGCCACATCAAATCAGATGCAGATGCAGATCTGAGTTTCTTTAGAGTACTTAGACGTGAATATCGCATTTGATGCATTGTTGAATTTCACTGGAGGTATTTAACACACTTACACATTCCTACCTTGAAGAGTACAGCAGTGCCACTCATTCATACTCAAGAACACTTCTTCCCCATCACTGCTTAAGGTAACCCAGACAGATCACTGTATTATTCCCCAATTACCCTTCCCCAGCAGTCCCCCTTAAAAAAAGAAACTGTCTACACTGCTGACCTAGTAGTAGTTCTTTCAGCAAAGGCACAATGAGCCGCGGCTCACTGTCACAGAAACACGCTCGAGCCTTGAGTACGAGACACTTTCAGCAGGTGAGCCAGCCTGACCCTCGAGAGCACAGAGGCGTTTATCTGGCTAACCTAATTGCGGGATAAGATGGCCACCAGAGGTCATGTCGGGCCAAACACAGCTGCCCCTGGCAGGAAATGGAGGAGAACCCCCCTCCCCCCCAGTTTCAGCAGGCCCCCGGAAAACTCTTTGATCATGTAACACGGAGTCATTCGCAGAGAAGTGCGGCTGAGCAGGGCCAACTCGGAGGAGAGGAACCAGCAAGACCCAGACAGAGATAGGAAGCCGTATGATATGAGGGCAGCCGTGAATGAGGTCTTTGAGGCCAGATGGCCGGTCGCTTGTAGAGGTGTGCAGAAATACCTGCTATAAATCGGCGCCGGGGGACGGGAAAGCCCGTGCTTCTGATTGACTCACCGTTGTGACTATTTGAGGAGAGCGTGCAGGGAGTGAATGAGCATGTGCACACACCACAACCTGATGACCTCCAGGAAGGTGCGTGTTTACAAACGCAAACCCACCCTGTGCATGCGTACGTGTGTCGGTCATCGGACGTCAGGCCCGCCAACGTGCGTCACAGCCGGTGTCGGGGGGCTCTGTGTCGCGTGGGAGTCCCGCCTCCCCCCTCCTCTGACTCACCGCTGGCCTCCCGACAAGGCGGCCGGCGTACAGCAGACAGATTTGCATACCATTTATATCCTCACGTGCGCCGCCCAGACGGCTCTCCACGGCAACCGCTCGCCGTCGCGGCGACTCACAGCCAGATCACAGTGCAGTGCAGTAATAACCCGCCAGCACCGTGTGTGAAACACGCCACGGATGTAGTGACCTGACAGTGTTGCAAGACCCCCGAAACAACCCCCAGAAGCCAAGGATTGAAATGGAAACCTAGAAACATACGATACCAAAACCTGCCACACTTACCGCACGCGGTACATCTCACAGACAAGTTTGGAGCACCACAGAATCTGAATAGTCAAATAATTCCTAATAGCCATTGACAATGGAGTTCATTCATCCACTTATCACCGAGAACTTAGACACCGTGTTTACATAAAGGAGAACCTTGCAAAGAAACACAGATCCTCGAGGACAAACTATAGTTAAAAAGGCAGATTTAGAAAGATTCAGTGATTACAGAGAGCTGAAAGTAAGGACTGCAAGACATTTGACTTGAAGGTTTGTGTGCATGAACCTGGTCAGCAGTAATGGAGAAGCATAATCTGGAGGGATGAGGTGGCCTGAAATAAGACAAGTGCCGATACCGTCTCTCTCACTCTCCCACACGCACATGCCAAAAAACAAGAGCATCAGTAGAAGGGATCTGCAAGCTCTCACACGTGTAGCATGTAGGCATAGGTATCATCATGATAACGTGAGGTAAAAGCCACAGTGGACCAAGCGTGAAGGAGAATTTCCTTACTTGCAGTTAAAATGTAGCACAGACAGTCTCAGCCATATTACTGGTACCATGATTCCACCATGGGGCACTACAGGAATCTAACCAGCACCAACGATGGCTAGAAATAAAAGATGATGATGACACCTCTATCCAGTCTCTTTCATGAATCTCTTTTTATCCTGTTCACGATCAACTTGATCTGTTTGGTCCCGGTCCATTTCTCTGGAACGGAGTAAGAAAGAATGCTTTTAAACGACCGAAAAATGGAAACCATTTACGTCTATTGTAACAAAGGAGATGGGTTCACTCCTCACTGTTTCTGAAGAGGACCTGGCACAACCAATTGGATTCCTGCCACATCATGTTGTCTGTAGCTCTGTGCAAGCAGTATAAACCTCCTGAGATTGGATAATTATGGGGGGGGGGGTTGCGTTCACTCTCATCCAATCAGCTCTCGGCACATGGTGACGTTAAACTTCACTAAGGGGAAGCTCTTCTCCACCCGCTGTGGAGATATCAGAGCCAAACCCCATCCAGTGCCCAAGCTAGACACACTTCACAGACAACCTAGGGGCGCATTTACACCCAGGAACAATTAGTGTGCATGGCCCGGCACCACCCGTGCAGCCCAGTGCAGATAAAAGCTGCTACGGACCCCATCAATCCGCAGCCACTGTGCTTTGAACCCAGGAGAGCGGCTAATTGGGCCTCGCACTAGTCTGGCGCCAACCCCTCTTCTCCTGACCTGCCAGCCACAGGAACTCCTCCCTTGCCGTAGCTCCCGAGGGGCCAGCCGGCGGGGCAGCATTTTGATCCGGGCCTCCATTACCCGACAATGACATTTCATCCCGCTTCCAATTCCTCTTCATTCCTGAATCTCTACTTAATGACCGTATGAGCACAATAATGCTCAATATCACAAGAGCCTAAAAAGATTTGTGACCTTACACAACAGCAATGAGGAACCGCTCAGGAATTACAGTGTCTACAGTGAGGTAACAATACAAAATTACATATTAACCGAAGCGTTCTATTTGCATGCAGCATAAACAGTAATCCCCCTCATTTATTTATACAGTTTGGTATTTCCTGAAGCTTGCCGGATAGGTGTCGTCCAAGCATACCACAGGAATTCTGGGAATTGTAGTCTGTAATCTCAGCTACTGGCCACACTGCTACCATCATAGCCTGCTATGAGGTCCGGACAGACAACAGACTCCCAGTCTAATCGTGCTGGCTCATGACTGGACTGGAGTGCCACACATTCCCCAGTGTGAACCCAAGAAAGGTGCCCTGAAAGTAATTGGGCAATCAAGACAGACATTGCATGCATCTGCTGGCCCATGAAAGGGCTAGATCACACAGTGTCTACGAATGGAGATGGAAGGCTCAGCTCCACAGACAACACACAGCCCCCCCTCACCCTGCATCATGCCAGCTGCCCCAGCTATGTTTTGCTAGACGACGGAGTATCCTTAAATGTAGGGGGGCGCAGTAGAGAATGCCTAAGTCAGCAGTGGCCGTCATGCCACCCAAGTGCCAACTGGGGCGCGGATCTCCTGGCGATGCCACGCTGGTGAGCTACAAAAGTCCTGGGGGAAGGGGGCAGACAAAAGGAGAGCACTGTCCTGAGCCTGCAGTTTGATGCACCCCCCCCCCATGAAGTCCAATAATGGCCACGGACTTGCCAATAAGACAGCCATCTACACCTCCATCTGTTCTGTGCGACGCGGCTTGGCGGGAGAGGTGGTGTGTGTGTGTGTGGGGGGGGGGGCCTCAGCTGTAGCCCGGGTGGATTATGAAAACACCATCTGATGATCTTCCTCCACACTACTGCTTCATAAAGCCAAATTAGACAACCTCAGCCCATGCACCACATGCCGCCGCCATGTCAAAACGAAAATCACGAAGGATGACCTGAACAGTGAGGCATTTACTCAGCCTGACTAACTCCCTGTGAGGCACCCAGTACCGGCTCATGAAACCCTCTCCTTGGCTCTCTGCTACGTCATGGGCAAAGGAAACACAAAAACCCAAGACCTGCTGTCTGGCAAAGACCCCTAAGCAGCCGACAACAAGTTACCAGATTCTTCAATGACTATAGAGTAATTGGGTCATTCCATGTCAAATCATCATACTTTCTGACCTCATCGTCACGGATTTCAACGAAACATACTGATTTGGTCACATGAGTAACTCATGAAACTGAAATGGGGCGTGTCTTGGATCAATATTGAGGGACATTTAAGCGAACAAAGTTTTAATTTTTTTGGGTCGGGGCCTATGGTTTTGACTGGCTATATTATATAGATTGAATAAATAATATGTCATCCCCATAAGAATAATTATTATGTAATAACTGATTAAAATATTAAAAAATCAATAACAAAAAAACAACTATTTCAAAATTGATAATTTTTTTTACTAAAGCTAGCGCATAATGTCATGAACATCTCCAGAAAATTTGGTCTTTGGTTTTTGAGTTGTTACCGAGATATTACTTATGTGAAATGTGTATCAAAACCACAGTTCCTTACAATGCTGTTAGCAGTAGCAGAATAGCAGTTAGTGATCAATGCATGGTACAGGGTTATTATTTTTCATGACAACCACAACTATTGCCAGAACTAGCTGTGGAAATATAATTTGAATTAAAACATTTTAAATTACTATTAAAAATGAATAAAAAGACAATATTGCCAAAGTAACTGGAAAAAAGAGAATTAATGGTACAATCAGAATAGTTTATCTTTCTCTTTAGTTTACACTTTTGAATAGACACTGGCCTACTAAAAAGGGCCTTCATTTGTCAAAAAAACTAACAAAAATAAACAAACTAAATAGGCTTTTATGCTACTAGGGCAAGGAAAGCATTTCAACATTGGTGCAATAATGCAAAAGTTACATACAGCAGTACTGTTTAAAGGGAACGTGGGAATATAAAACCAGAAACAATTGCTATACAGTCAGACCTCGGACAGTCGCGAGGTTAGGTTCCAGAACCTGTCGCGAATGAGGAGGATTCGCGGATGTTTGGTAGGGTCACTAAATATGGTAATATATGCTTATTTCTATAGTTTAAACCCTAAAAATGACCCCAGTCATGCTCCCAAAATACATTAATTTCATTTAAAAGTTAGCTTAATACATTACCTTTAAAACAAAAAAAATGTTTGATGTAAAAATAGTCCAGTATCGCCTAACGGATATTTATTACACTAGCACATTTACAGTACAGTATACTAATGTTACTCCTACTAATTCATAGAACGCGGCATTGGCTGCCGTTTTCTTTTGCATTCACAGTAAAGTAAAATGAGTAAACGAACGGGACTGTAAACTTATTGACAGAAGTCATATACGTAACCAAGGCAAATTCAATAAAATACGTAAAGGAAACGTACATGTAATTTTTGCGGATCTGTGAATTCGCGAATCACGAAGTGCGAATGCACGGGGGCTGACTGGACTCTCAATTTATAGCCCATCAGAGTCTTTGATGCAGCTGTTGTGTCTTTTCTTGAAGTTGTGTATGTCTGCCCTGTTGTTGTCACAGGTTCAGCTACTAAAAGCACATCCTGATGATCCATAACAAGTCTGTCAGGATGGCATGGGAATGAATAGCATGGAGATGGTCCATGAGGATGTAAAAAGCTCACTCTCAGCTCTCCAGTACTGGGCATAGTTTCTTCAACACATCCTGGCCACCAATTATCATCATATGCAGCCACGACATAACCTTTGATGCTTGCAAAGTCGAGTGATTCCCTCAGTGTACACTTACACTGGACACCCCACTCACCTCTGACGAATGGAGGGCATTTATTAGCCATATTTACTAGCCACGTGGGCCTTTTCAATAGTATGGCAAGTACATGGGTCTGCAAAGACATTAATGAAGCTTCCATTAAATTTCATTGTAGCATATTTGTAACCTTAATTAATGTTATTACTTACACCTGTGCTTGTTATACTATTTCGTGTCAGTTTGGCTGCCATTAAAAAGGCCCATTAGTGATATGAGACCATGTGACGCTACATTTAAGTCAAGATATCTCAGCAACGCCTTAAAAACCAAAGACCAAATTTTCTGGAGATGTTCATGACATTATGCGCTAGCATTAGTAAAAAACAAACTGATCAATTTTGAAATGTCGTTTTTTTGTTATTGAATTTTTAATATTTTAATCAGTTATTACATAGTAATTATTTATATGGGGATGGAATATTATTCATTCAGTCTATAGAGCTGGACAATAGCTTTAAAACAATATGAGGATGATTTCTGTGCGGCTTATATTAAGGTAAATACAGCTGGTCAAAATCATACCCCCCCCAAAAAAAAAACTTTGTTCGCTTAAATCTCCCTCAATATTGATCCCAGACATGCCCAATTTCAGTTTCATGAGTCACTCATGTGACCAAATCAGCTTGCCAAGTTTCGTCAAAATCCGTGATGTTGAGGTCCAAAATGATTTGACATGGAATGACCAAATTTCAGAATGTGCCAGTATTGACTTTCAGCATGTCATCAGGAATCCCCCAACACCCTCTGGAGAAACACTCCTCTCCGAAAATATAGGTGACTTAGGGAACATCTGCATGGCAACCCAAGCTGAACATTGTTGGGATGGACCAGCTGTGGCGGCTGCTTGCGGGGGAGGAGACAGCCGGCATCTGTATTGACAGAATCACACTGCTCCTCCCTGGTATCTAATAGCATGCAGATCAAGCCAGAAATTTGCCGAACCTTCTTTAGTCTAAATAAAGTGATGCGATGACAAATCGGCAGCGCTCCACAACGCAGCAAACACAACGCCGATAAACCATTTATGGAAACTACAACTCATAAACTGATGAGTCAGCCAAGTCATCGCGACCCAGCGACGTCACTCTCCTACAGCCCACGGCCCAATGCGCCAGACTGCGCCATGCTCTCTGGGTGCCACTGCCATCCGGAGCTTCAAACATCCCTAAGGACAGCAAATTTTAACAGCAAAATCCAGCTCCGAGGTCACCGGGAAAAAGTCCTCGCCCAACTGAGGTCAAAAAACAGCAGAAAAGACAATGGATATGAAAAATGGTCTATTTTTAAACTTGGAATCTGCCAAAATAAAAAAAAAGGCAGAAAACTACATTTCTCTAGCCTACTTACGCCAGGTAAGCATGACCAAGGCTGAAGTATGAGACTTGTTAAACTGCACACCCGTCTAAGTGTATTTGGCAATCAATTTATTTTTGGCGATTTCTGATTCTTAGTATCACTCACTCCCTGCCAGCTGCATCCTGGTGGGCTAAAACGACAGGTATGTACTGCTCACACTTCAGTTATTCAGCACACCCACGTATCATTGGGACGGCAAACAGGGGAAATTTCACCTCCTCTTGAAGCATACTGCTACAACAAAAAAAATAAATAATAATAATGGATGTCTAGCACCAGTATGACATAAGCCCATCATGGATGTTGACGGAGGTGTGAAGGGGGGTTCGAGAATTCTGTGAGGTATCCTTGCTGTCTCCGTGAGGTCACATTGTTGAAAGGGCAACACAGCCGTGGGAAGGAGATTGTTCCAATAAACAGGATGATGATGCAGCTTGCAATTAACAGCCAGTATGGCCCATTTCTGTATTTTCTGAATGAATGTAAGCACCTAACTCTGGAGAACAGGTCTTGAAAAAACTCTGCTAGTTATTTAAAACACAATATAAACGCTTTGGAGAGACTACTTTTCATAACTCAGCTTAGAAACTGGTGTGTGTATTACACCCAGGTAACTAAAAATCTTTTCATGTACTTGTTCAATTAATATGGGGGGGGGGGGGGTTCGTGACCAGTCATCTCCTGAACTGAGGCAGAGCTTATTACACCCAACCACTCTCTGCAGCCTTAGACCAAATGAGACATTATAGCCCTTCTGCCACTAATAGAGGTTCCTGATGACGACACAATCTGTCGTTTCAAAGCTTTCCTGAAACCTGCTCACCACAAGCAGGCAGGACTCATGGCTCGTGTGTTTGCCCGGTGGGGGCCAGTTCCTCCCGTTAGGTCAAACTCCAGACGCTGATAAGTCTGAAGACCGTTCCCATTCTGGGGATCTTCAGCGAAGCTCCTGAGCGACCTTTTAATACACTGTTAACCAGGCTATCAGGCAAGGCTGACATGCAAAGGAAGACCGGTCAATTGAAATTGTTCAGCCCGAGGGTATGTCCACAGTCCTGACGCTACCCTTCTTCCTGTAGTTTGTTTCTACATAAAATTATACTTTAAACATTCCAACACCCAAAGTTAACAATAATTATGACTATAAAAATTTCAGTCAGCTTCCACCACCCTCAGATATACGTCAACTACCTTTACTGACAAGGAAATAAAATCAATACTCTAAAACCTTAACTATGACAATCTTTTACACAAAATCTGCAACCAAGGCAGCCATTCAACGCAAAAGACGACATGAAAATGTATGGATATGGAAAATGCTACGATACCCTACGTACATCGTCTGTGAATGTTAATACACACAGCAAATCGACGTGACAGACGTCCATTAACATGTAAATTATATTTCCATATACAAACGCGAATGCAGCTGCACTGCAAAAAAAAAAAAATCGTGTCATATTGTGGAAGACACTCAAACCGGGTAGGTCTGCAATGTTATGCCAAGCTGGTTAAAACACAGTATTTAATAAACAAAAAAAACTTGGGGCAGGGTGCGTAATTCAAACAATACACTGCAGTGCTGTATGGGTTACCAGAGGTAGACGGGCTGTTAACTATGGGAAATAAGGTGCCACAGTAACACGCCAATATGGTTTTTAAACGTAGATAAACCATCGCCGGCAAAACCCAAGAAACACTCCGGCAGTTTCATTATTTTAAGAAAAAAAACAAACATTAAATCTGCCCCAGTCGGCTAAGTCTCAACACTTCGGTTTAAACGTGCGATGCAGCAGCAAAAGCAAGCGTATGACCGGCAGTGACTGTAAAAAAAGAAAGGAAACAAATAAGCAAAATCATGTTTTGTTTTTGCAATGGATTAATAGACACCATGGTACGGGGCATCGAAGCTGGACATGTGCGATAGATTATAACTGTGCATTAGTAGATACATGCCAGGTACAATGTATCCAGCACGGTGGCACTAAACGCGTGTCCGCAACGAAATAACAATGGGAGACATTTTGTACATCATTTGCTGTATCGAAGTCTAAAGTATCCGGCGAATTGATCTTTTTTGCCTCGATTAAACTGGCGGATTATGCGTGCGGTGATCCGTTCCTTAGCCACATTTCCTTGACACTGAAGAGTGCACATCGGCCATTATTAAATCGCCGAGCTAACTGGGCTAGGGAAGGTTAATTAGTGTCCGATTTCGTTAAATCACACGTGTTGGGGACCGAGCACCACCACACTCTGCACACACGCCAAGAAATGCAGCAAAACGCAGACGATGTAAAGGCTGAGTTCACCATGTCAGATAAATAAGCAAAGTGTGGAGGATCTATTAGCCATCGTGCTTACCTTCGACTCAAAACTGCCTGAGGTTGATGTGCTTTAATCGCCAGGTCCAACAGCAGAAATCCACCAAGATCCTTCTCAAAAAGCTGATGCGCAACCCTCTTCTTTACAAAACCACTACTACGGGGGGAGATCGTCTCTAACTTTACAAGCACGCTTAGTCTCTTTCTTTTTGGATCTCTTTCCTTCAGGTGTAGCGTACTAGCCGGCGAGCTAGCTTAGCTTGTCCGTGCTGTCTGCTCAACTAGCGAGTTAATCCGGTAGTTTTTTTTTTTGCTGTTTCGCTTTGCTAAGTTGTATTCTCCATACTCCGGTATGCACAACGTGCCTGTGCGGAAAGCGTGGTAAAACACAGTAAGGATGTGTCCGCGATGTCTAGGCGGACCCGGCTGAGGGGTAGTTCCTTCTCTGAAGGTGCATGAGTACAATACGGAAAGTGAGGACAGCCCCCCCCCCGATCACGCTGCTGCTGTAAATGCTACACTCCGTGCAACTCAGCCGTGTTTGTTCGGGCTTCGCTGCATACCTCCCTCTATTGCACAATGGCCTGCTATAATTTATTCATGAGATCATGAGGATGGAGCTTCTCCGTCGGGGGGAAAAAAGCAGTTTTTTTTCATGTTTCTCTCCCCCTCATTGCCTTCCTGACTGACTTCTCCCTGCCCTCAGACCAGAATAGCAGATCAACTATTGTAGGAGTTACAAACAAGAAATATGTTGTGCCATCCGTAGTGTTTGCTTGCGAGTAGTACTGATGAGATCACAGAAAACTTGCGCCATTTTGGCTTTTTGCATTGTGAGAGAGGCGTCGCTAAGACGATCTAGCATCGCATGAGTCTTGGAAAAGATGATTTATATACTAAAATACCGTTTTTTTTTAGCATTGCCGTGAAACTTTCTTGATGCTTGTAATGTGATATTTAATTACAGTCGTCACTGATGATTAATATAAGGCACACTAGTCCGCAGTTGCATTGTTTTGGCAACATTTATTTTTTATTAGTTTGATATGTATATATTATTTTATAGTATTGACAGTGAAACACATACTAATATACAGAGGGCGCTATTTGTATTAAGCAAACTATATTAGAATAAAAATGTCCTAATATATTGCAAAATATGTGTATCATAACATTATTTTTTAGAATTTTCATTTTTATGATGCCCCGAATGTTTTTTATTCCTTAAAGTAATTAAACATTAATTGTCTATGTACGTATTGTTACAATCGTAACAATATTGTAATTGTCAAAATTGAAATTTGGACTAAAAATTACAAATCTTAAGTTCATTGCAAGGTTTAGTCTTGGGAATGCCCATAAAGTTTATTTTGAATAATGCTGAAAATTAGAAGTAATCCATTCAGGTTTGTTTTTTTTTCTTTTTACTAAAGGAACTTCAGAACATAGCTTGGACATTCTGTCCAAGAAGAGGTCTTAGCCAGTTATATGAATCTCGGCCAGAACTGAGAAATGTGCCTGGACGGCGTGTCCTGTTCTGGGCGTCTGCCCAGTGATGTGGGGAGATGGGGGAAGCATGTAAAATTGAGAGCAGACTGGTGTACTGAATAGCTCTAAAGGAAGGTCACAGAAGGTCAGGCCCAACCACACCCTGTATACTCCAGGAGAAACACAAGATTCTATTTAAAAAATAAAAAAACACTAAAAACGAAATGCTGGATGAGTGGCAAAGATTTACAGAATAGAAAATACACAGGAGAAATCTATAGCTGTAATTTTATTTATTGGTGTTTGTCACTGATAATTACACTTACGTCACTCACGCACAATATTAAACAGGCACCTATGAACTTTTAAAACATTCACTGATGAGCACAAAATCTTTCAGAGAGCTAAGTGAGTTTTTAAAATTGTTTAGCATGTTAATTCTGAAATGTTGTGTCCACTTTAAATATGATTGTTCAGAGAGGTGTGACACAAAAACAAGGATTGTAAGAATAGTGTGATATTGTCTGCAATTATAACATACAGTTATGATATTATGATTTGTATCCACCTTTCTGATGAATATGTACAATAAGTCACAGTGGGGTTACATTCTAACAACAACAAAGAACTTTTCAATGTGTATAGGTTCTAAAAAATGATATGATATGGACTTTTATTACCACGTCAGTGTGTATCCAAGTTTGCCCATTACCATCAGCTAGCTACTATACTGACAACACACTTCTCTTCGGTGATGTAAGCCTTTCATAATCTGCCACTGTATACATCGTGACACTAAAATAGGGAGTGTGGGTTTGGAGGTTCAAAAAACGCCCTCATCTCATTTTTTAAAGATCAGATCACACACACACACACACACACATAAAGTGCCTGGGGTTTGCGGGGATTCTTGTACTATCCATCAACCCTGGTCACTGTTGTAAGAGGTTAATATACCATTACCATAAAAATTATTTCAGATACTATGCAAACAGTTTAAAATATATGGAAATATATGGAAATGGTTCAAAGCACACAACAATGTTTCCAGTGCAACCTATTGTGTTGCATAATAGATGGGAGTGAACGTGTCCTGGTAGCTGAATAATACATTTCCGGTTCAGTATCTGAAGTTCCATACCTGGAGAATTTTATCATTCTGGCCCATCCTAAGTACATGACATACACATTTCTAGCCAAATGTGTATTGGTGCATATTGTTAAATGTAATTTAAATAAAAAGAAACATTAGGATTTGATAGAATTTAGTACAAGTGAGACCCAAGAGGTCCAATAATGAGACAAAAAAATCCAAAAAGTCTCAGTAAGGGTGGTTGGATATTGAAAGTTTATATTAAAAGATTCCAAGGTAAAAATGTATACTTCAATTTACACACACTCTTAAAGTAGACAAAACGAGAAAGTATTTTATTGTGTAAGGCTGTGAAGATGGTTTAAATGAAAAATAAATTAAATGTATTTTCATTGCCTTCAGTGAAAGAATGATGTCCAACTTCAAATTATCATGTTTTTCCTGGTAGCAGCCAAAGTCCCATGACTCATCAACCACAATCAGTTAGTTAAAGTCATATCACACATCTGTTTCTGAATGAGTATCCAACTGCTAAGCCCAGTACAAGCATATATTTACAACTCTTAAACAACCTGATGTAGAATAAAAGTTAGTTTTGCAACCTCCTTAAACCACAATGGTAGCGCCACCTTAACCCACAGAAAAAGAACAGTCTCTTTGAGTCAATAAGACACTTCACAAAACGAGAACGAGATGGACTGTACCACTTCAACTGGTTGGGAAAGTATGTGTAATTACAGCACTGCGGAAGGACATTGTTTCCTGTTATTACGTTATCGTGCGTTACTACGGAGTAATGCTATGCTGCAGATGGTTTTAGTAGTCATTACGGTTAGAAAGTAGGGAAAAAGACCGAAAATAGTATGCTCCCTACACCTCCCCGCTTTCGCAAAAGGGCTGGTGGTCTGTTCCGCCCGAGATGGCCGGCTGTCGCACATCATGGGAATTAGCCAGCAGAGAGACGGAGAGTGGAGCTAGACAGAAGCTGCAGAGAGGGGAACAATGGATCTGGAGTTTCAATGTGCATCGCTGAATGGCACCCCCAGCCCTTGAGCTCTGGGGCCAGATTTACCATTCTTTGCCTCAGAGACATCTGTTTACCACCCTGTCTTTGCAGGAACACTGTACTAAAAAGAATCGACTGATCAGGTAACGAAAGTATGCGAACAAGTGCCCCCGGCAAACGCACAAATCCAGCGGGGCACCGCAGTGTGTCATTTTTAGGAAACGCACTCAAATATCTTATAATGTACAAGACTTCGGAATACCATTTAGAAGGTAGGCGGCTGATAGTGGTAGAAGAATTTCAGATAGCATGGAAGGTTGACTGGAGTAGAATCATATTTTTTTGTTTCCGGATTTTAATAGCTAATTACAAACTATTGCATGACGGGAACAGCAGAATGTATTTCCCAGTGTAACATTTCATAAGGGATGCATGTGTGATCAAAACCTGACTGAGCAGCTTTGTCTTTGAGCTGTAAGTAACATGAATTACTGATTTAGCAGCCAGACACAGGGTTGGTATTGTGACACAGCTGACCTCTCCAGCCCCTGTTTGGAACACAGGTGGATAAATGCAGCAGTGAAATAAGCTGGAGAAGCTGTCAGGATGTGGTTTGTTGAAAAGTATCTACTGTGTCTGTGCCACACCACACTGGCACAGTTTATGCATTGCTCTGTCTGTGTGCTGGGGGGGCAAAATCAGCCCCTCTGCAGTTCAGGGTTGCCCTGGAAACAGGTGCTGATATTCTTTGCATTTTCTTCGGGGGGGGGGGGGGGGGGGGGGGGGGGGGGGGGGGGGGGGGGGGGGGGGGGGGGGGGGGGGGGGG